>CATIWQ010345470.1:0-22286 GCA_949673415.1 Euphorbia schlechtendalii | reverse complement strand
AGAGAATTATTTCAAGATTTGGCTCCATTGTTGTGGAATTCTTTTAGTACTATTGCTGCACTTTTACAGGTATGCTATTGAAGTTGGTTTTCTTACATTGATTTCTTGTATTGGCACCTTTTCCTAATTGTTACTATAACTTCCTTGAAAGTCATAACTTAATAATTCGACATCAGTTGAACTGCACTTCAATCCAATTTATGTAGCTCTTAAATGAAGTTAAAAAAATTTTTTTTAAAAAAAAAAGGGCATTTAGGACGGTTCTCTCAAAAGAACCGTCCCTATTGCCTCAACATTCCGGACGGTTCTCTTAAGAGAACCGTCCGGAATGCTCATTCGGGACGGTTCTCTTAAGAAAACCGTCCCGAATGCTTATTCCAGACGGTTCTTTTAATAGATACGTCCGTATTGCTCCAAACCGGAGTAAAATGTTTTTTAAATAGCATTCCGGACGGTTCCTTTAAAAGAACCGTCCGCAATGCTCCTTATTCCGGACGGTTTGAAACCGTCCACATTAATGCTTATCAATCGCGTCGCAGCTTGTACGGACGGTTCAAAACCGTCTGGAAAAGCCAAAAAAACCATCCCCAAAAGTCATTTCTGCACTAGTGTTTGTGATTAAAGCGATAGAGGAGAGAGAAGGAGTGCACCAAATCAGCATGGGTTTTACCAATATCGACTCAACTGAGACGCGAAGGATGTTGCTGGATGAAGAACTTCTATGAGAGTAAAGTCAAGGACTGATGAAGGTTTCTCACTATGTGTATTGATTCGGCATCGTTGCCATGCTGAATGTATGTTAGCGCGTGTTTAGGCCGAAGAGAGGTTTGTCTAAGGAGCCATGCTTCTAGGCCAAGGTATACCTAGCTAGGCCCTTAATGGGCCTTGATATTAGGAGTCCCCCCAATGATTTTAAATGAAGGCTCTTTAGGGACGTAAAAAGGCCTACGCATATGCCCTAAGTACATGTGGTGTCATTTCTCAGAAAGCTACGATTATTGATCTGACATGACCTTTCATCTCTGCTATTTTGGACAGTAAGGATGATTGCTTTTCATTTAATGGGTGCACCTCTTCATTTTCCATGCATTTTTTGTATATATAGGGGTGTGCGCTCTTCATTTTTCTTTCGTTTGCTTTGCTCTCTGAAATTTCAACCTACACTTCGCTTTCCAATTTTGTACCTTCTTTCAACGAGTTCATTGGCAAACTTCATTTTCTCCGTCTAAGTGAGTTGTTTTTTCCTTTCCTCTTTTCACATAAAGTAAAATGTCCTCAAGTTCTTCTTATTCTTTGTGCCTTGGTCCACCATTCTGGCTGCCAGCAACCAGTAGAGGAGTGTGATCCCCATGTTGCTATTGCAGTGTCATCCTTGAGTGGCCCCGAGGCCACCACTACGATGGAGGTGGTGGGGGGTGGCTCGGGTTCTATCCCACGCTGCCAAGTTGTAGCGGGGCAGTCTTCTTCTCCTTTTCTCGCCGAAGGGGTAGATTGCCAAACGCCCACCGCAATTAAGAAGAAAGAGGCTAGTGAAATTTTTCAATTACTGGTTGGGGCCTCACTTGGCATTATGGGGAAGGGCCCAAAGAAGGGGGAGGTGATGTGGAATCCGCCTAAGAAGGATTTAGTACCAGTGCTTTGCCAGCAAGTGCACTAGGGATTCCGCTTCCCCCTAGATGCCGGTGTGGTGGATGTGTTACGCGAATTTGGCTTGTGCCCTGGCCAATTGCATCCTAACGCCTAGATCTTTTTGGCTGTCCTGGCAAGAATGTGCCATGAACTAGGCTTATCCTCTCGGGGCGCGTGTTCCTTCTCTTCTTTTGGCCTCGCACAAAGCACGTGGGAGCCTTCGTGTTTTGAGGGAGCACAAGAGAGACCACACCAAAACCGATGGGGAAGCAGTCCCATGTGAGGGACTTTAAGGATAAGTGGTTTTGGATTTTTCCATCCCCTAAAAATGTAGAGGCAGGTGAGCCGAATCCCTTGAGGGATGGGAAGTTCCCTTTCCATACTCCTTGGAACTGCAATCCTGAAGAACCCTCCTACACTTAGCATCGAGCCATGGATTTAAGCCCTTCACGGTGTTGAGAGGTAAAAATTGTGCATCAAATTTAGCCAGGCATCCATTGGCATGTGGCGGAGTTTTTATTAGGTCAACCCAATGGCCTCTTTTGCTGGATGGATCAAGGGGCCATCATTTATACTGATTTGACTACTGAGGATGGTGAGACTTCGAAAAACTAATCATTGCTTTTCTTTTTATTTGTAGGAATGGCTCGTACTAAATGGAAACCCAAAATTATTCCTGTAGTGGCAGCGGCGAGGATGCAGGCACCGAAGGGTACCTCCCCGGGAGTGGGGAGCGGGGCAGAGGTGGCGACTGTTGGTGCCACATCTTCAATGGTGGTGGGGATGACTCCAAAGGTTGAGGTTGCTGCCAAGGGCTAGTCTTAGCAGCTTCTTGAGCATGGGATTTTATATCCTCTTGCTGTACAAGAGGTGGCCAATAAGGCCGATGGGGACATGGTTGTCATAGAGACCACTCCGCCAAGAGCCTTGGTTCCTACGGCTTGCCTCGAGGGCTTCCTCCCAGGGGAAGAACTACCGCACATTGAACGGTGTGGAGATTAGGGAGAGGGGCCTAAAGCGCCCCTGTAGTGATGATGAAGTTCAGGGAAAGTCCTCCAAGGGGAAAGCTTTGGTAACTGAGGAGGAGTAGGTCCAATGGGCCAAGTATAATTCTCCCACTAGTATGGTTGATTTGTGTAAAAATTCTCCTTTTGTTTATGTATGTCTGCTTTGTTGCTGATATTTGTCTAGTTCCTTTTAGCTATAGCGGAAGGTACATGGGGAGGACGTGCCTCTGTTGAAGGTGGAGGTTGTTAGTGAGCTAGGGCGCTACACAAAGCTCCCTAGCGAAGATTCACGATTCAGCGTGATGGGTCCTGCCGAGCTAGGGGCCTACGCTGAGCAACAAGCTTTGGTTGTAAGTGTTCACTTAATTAGGGGTTTGGGTGTTGGTTACTTTGGTATGTATGCATAACTTGACTATTGTTGACTTTTGCTGTCCAATTTGCCTCTGCTCTTGTTTTGAAGGCTTTTTCCACTGCTCATCAAATGGCGAAGGTGCTGATAGAGGCACAGCGTTAAGTGGAGACTACTTATGCTTCCTCTCAAGGCAGTGCGAAGCAGCTGAAGGAGGTTCAGCAAGAGCACGATGCTCTTGTTGAGATGGAGGATACTGCCAAGAAAATGGGGGAGGCTGGCAAAAAGCAGGCTGCAGAACTTATGCAAGCCCTTGCGAACTTAGAGCAGTCCGAGGCTGGGAGGAAGGAGCTACTAAAGACTATGTGGGGGCTGGAGGAGGAGCATAACTTGGTGTTGGCCACTATTAAATCAGCTGTCGAAGTCGAGGAGAAACGACTAAAGGAGTTGGCATAGGAAGCCAGAGCTGAGGCGGTGAAGGAGAGGGAAGAAAAGGCTAAGGCTTTGAAGGAGTTGAAAATGCAGAGAAGGGCCTGTGCTACTAGAGGACCATTACCGAGGGGAATGCAAAGGCATTGCGGGACCTTCAGCATAAGCATGAATGCCATAAGGCTAAGTACAAGCTGAAGGTGAAGCAGACCCGCGAGGATTGGTGAGAGGATCACCTCAGCTATCACACCGCCTTTCTTCACGTGGTATGCGATAAATTTCCTAGGGCTAACATTGATGATCTTTCCCAACTAGCTCCGCCGGATGAGCCCCTTGGCCATTGGGAAGAAGATGAGCACATTTTTGGGCCTCCCTCACCAGAGCCTTCTTATTCCAACGTCTCCTCCATGAAGATAGATGAAGAGGAGGTCTAGTCTTGGTAGGCTAAAATCTCCTTCGCAGCTTGTTACTTTTGCCTCCTTATTTTGTAATTTCCCTTTGTAGTTTTTTTTAATTGTGGGCTTGAACTTGTGTAGCCATTAAGCTCGGCTGTGTGAGTTTATGAATATGTTTGATTAATGGTATTCCTTTTTGCTGATGCTAACTTCATTCGTCGACGAGTTGTATTAGTGTTGTTGAATACATAATGTGTTGCATTAGCTTGTTTGTAGTGTACGCTGAGATTAGCCGACCTCTTAGGCATGTGTTAATTAGCGTTAGGGCACCGAGGGGTCCTGACCCTGCGGGCAGTTCATCCTATAAATTATAGAGAGCGCCAAGGGATCTTAGGATCTGACCATGCGGACTGTTAAACTTGGTTTAATTTCGAAGCGTGATAGCACCGAGGGGATTTTAGAGATCTGACCTTGCAGGTTGTAAAACTTGCTTGAATTTTAAAGCGTGATAGCACCGAGGGGATCTCGAAGATCTAACCCTGCGGGTTGTTAAAGTTGCTTTAATTTCAAAGTGTGATAGCACCGAGGGGATCTCGGATGTCTGACCCTGTGGGCTATTAAAGTTGCTTTAATTTCAAAGTGTGATAGCGCCGAGGGGATCTCGGAGATCTGACCCTGCGGGCTGTTAAAGTTGCTTTAATTTCAAAGCGTGATAGAACTTCTATTGTTGGCACTTCTATTATTGGCACGTTGGGGGAATTAATGCATAAAAGGATGCAGGGAAGCAAGATCTCCTTTTCATCGCTAGATGCCCCTTTTGCCAGTCTATCTACTTTAGCGTTCAGTATTCAACGCTCTAGGAATCTATTTAATCGACATTTCGGTACCTTCGCTGTGAATTTCTTGGATGAGGGAGGTGATTCGAGAGAGATACTGCCGCATTACCTCATTCTTAGCTTTGTATTCTCCATCAAACTGCTTGACCACCAACCCGGAATCGCTGAAGATATTGATGTTGTCAAGTTTGATTGCTTTGATAATCTCTAAACCGAAGATCAGCGCTTCGTATTCTGCCGCATTGTTGGAGGCCCTAAAATCCAGCCTAGCAGCCTGCCGAATAACTATCCCCTTTGGCCCTTGTATGAAAATCACAATGCCTACTGCAGTGTTGTTGGAGTTATCATCGATGAACATACGCCATGCCGCTTCTAGTGGTTCTTTCTGCGGTAGAGCTTCTTGCACGATATCAGCTAACGCCTGTGCTTTCATTACCGTCCTTGGTTCAAAGCGGACTTTGAACTTCGTAAGTTTAAGGGACCACTCAACAAGGCGTCCTGAGGATTCAGGCTTCTAAAGGGCCTTCTTGAGTGGCAGGTTGGTCTGCACTAAAATCGTGTAGGCGTAAAAGTAGTGGCAACATTTCTGGGAAGACACCACCAACGCGAAGGCCAGCTTTTCCAATCAGCCATATCTAACTTCGACGCCTTTTAGAGCGCAATAACCATAATAGACCAGGAACTGATCTGCCCCCTCTTCTTTGATGAGAACCATACCCAATGCCTCTTACGAAGTGCTGAGATAAAGATACAGTGGCCTGCCGGTGACTTAGCGGCTCAGCAAGGGTGGGGAGACCAAAAATGTTTTAATTTCGGCCAAATTTGTGGCGCAGTCCTCTCCCCATATGAACTTCTTCATTTTCAAAGCTTTGTAGAACGGGATGCATCGGCATGCCTTGCAAGTGATGAAGCGACCTAAGGCATTTAACTTCCCATTGAGACGTTGGATGTCTTTGATACTTTGGGGCTGTTTGAGTTGAAGCACCACCTTTATCTTATCAGGGTTAGCCTCTATTCACCTTTACGAGACTAGATACCCCAAGAACTTTCCTCCTGTTACGTCGAAAGTGCATTTTTCAAGATTCAGCTTCCGCCCGTACTCCTCTGCGGCGTGTTCATCTTCGATCTTACTCTTGATAATCATATCATCCACGTATAGCTCTACTTCTTTCCCGATCATGTCACCAAAGATCTCATTCATCATTCGTTGATACGTGGCCCTCGCATTTTTAAGACCAAAGGGCATGACGTTGTAGCAATAGATTCCCTCATGTGTAATGAACGACTTCATCTGCCCTAGGTATCTGGTTATAGCTCGACGTCGTATCCAACATGGAGTAAATGGCGTAACCTGTTATGGCATCTACTAACATGTCAATGCTAGGAAGAGGATGTCTGTCTTTTGGGCAAGCTTTTGTTGAGATCTGTGAAGTCTACGCACATGCAAAATTTATCGTTAGACTTCTTGACTAGCACTATGTTAGCGATCCAGTATGGGTAATGGATTGTTTTGATGTGTCCGACCTCGAGCAGGCGAGAGACCTCCTCCTCTATGGCTTTTTGTCTCTCTGGGGCATGATTCCTTCGCTTTTGCTTTACTGGTTTCGCTTGAGAAAGGACATTCAGTCGGTGCTCTGCAACTTCGAGGCTGACACCAGTTAAGTCCGATGAAGTCCATGCGAAAGCCTAAACCCTCTCACGCAGTACTGCTAGGATTTCTTTCTTAGTTTCTTCCTTCAGCTCTCCAGACATGCGAACCTCTTTCCCTTCTTCCAAGGTTACTGCTACCATCAAGTCCGCGGGCTCGGCAGCTTGTTCCTGGCTAGGTTCCTCCTCTACTGATAAAGGTTCAACTTTCAAGGACATCAAATATGTTTCCTAGGCAGCTTGTTGATTCCAGCAGGCTGTGACCACTCCCTAGTGTGTAGATATCTAGAGCATGAGGTATCGAAGGTTAAAAACACCTTCAGAGCCGATGATGAGTGGGCGCCCCAATATTATATTATATGCCAATGGGGTATCCACGATGAGAAACTCAGCCCGAGTTTTCCACTTGGGTCCACTATCCCCCAATGCAATGGATAAGTTCACCAAACTGCATACGCATACGGCGTGCCCTCCTAAGCCAATCAACGGCGCCTGATGAATGGCAAGGTGGTTGGGGTTTCCTCCAATTGCTTCGCACACTCTTCTGGTCATCATGCTAACCGAGCTACCAGTGTCCACCAGTGTGTGATGCACCTGGTATCCCTCCACCATCATTTCAATCACTAGGGAATCATTGTGTAGCAAAGGTTTCTTCTCTTGAGCGAAGGTGTAACACGTTTCACTCCCTCTGTCCATATTATCGTAATCCAACATATTCCCCCTCTTCCTCTTTTTCTGGGTGATTCCCCCGGTGATAATATATATCACTCCCCTAGGCGGGGGCTCTTCAGCATTACAACATTGTGGGTGATAACCGGTTTCAGCATCATGGTGAGGCGATTGATCGCCTACTTCAGCATCTCGACGAGGCGGTTGATAGCCTCATTGCTCCTGGCGGGGATATCTCCCCCCTTCATCTCGTTGTTTACCCCTCAACGGGTTTTGGAGGAAGTGGTCCAGCCGAACATCAGCAACTTTCTTGCTCAATTCGCGGGCCAACTCTCTGCAATCTTCTATGTCATGGCCTTCACTTTTATGGAACTCGTAGTAAGTCCCCGGCTTCCCTTTGTATCTCATTTTAGGGGGGTATTTGTTGTCTTCCCTATTTTTCTCAATCCACATTAGAACCTCCTTTCTTTTGGCATTGAAAGGGGTGAATTCTTCCATCTCTCGTGTCGGTATCTTCGGACGATGGGCTTGCCGACGCTCTGGCTCGCGCTTTCCAAAGTCTCATCATTTCGCTAGTTCCTCCCTCTCGGGGGCCTCAATTTGCTTTGTGTTTCTTTTTTTAGTTTCCCAGCGCACCCATTTTCTGGCCTTCTACGTCAGCATCACCAGAGTGGGAGGTCTCTCGGTGGATATGCCTTTTGCTAAGTAGGCACTTCGGCAGTTTCTTGCTAATGCTTCTGAGGCTATGTCTATGTTGCAGACCCTAATCTCAAGAGCCACTTTCTGGAATCTTTCTACAAAGTCAGCAAGAGACTCATCCAACCTCTACCGAACCATCTGTAAGTCTTGGACTGTTCAGCTGGGTGGTATAGACGTAACAAAGTAGAGGGTAAAGCTTTTATCCATCATGTTAAACCTTGTTACGGATCCTAGTTTGAGGCTTTCAAACTAGTGGGTCAAGGTTGCCACTAAGGTGGTGGGGAACAATTTGCACAACATGGCATCTGTAGCATCACCTGCCTCCATGCACTGACGGAAAATAACGAACATGCGTGGTGGGGTCTCCTACCCTAAAGTACTCTCGCAGACGAGGTTATTTGAAGCCTTTGGAGAATCTTTCCACGCATATGTGGGTGCAATAGGGTGAGTCAGTTTCGTCGAAGTCTGGTATGGTAGCTTGCATTCCTCTCTCAGCTAGGAGTGCCTCCACTTTCTTGGCTATCACAGCCTCCAAATCCTCTTCGGTAGGTCGAAGCTTCCCTCGCTATCTAGAGGCTTCCTTGAGCTGGTTTTGAATGCGGAACTTCAGTCCCCATACTGGAGTGATTCTTCGAGTCTCCCTACTTCTCACCATGGGGATTTTACCTTCTCCTTTCCTTTATTCATGGCGGTTCCTCCCTATTCCAATGTTTGTGAGCGGTGGTAAGTGTAATGTGAGCGGTCTTTCCTAGCCACTGATGGGAAACCTCCGCGTCGCATTTCTGACCTATTCAATTGCCTTTCTCTACAGAGGACCCTGAGCAATTCTTTTTCCTCTTTTTGAGAGTGCAGGATTTCGTTCATCATATTTTGCATAAGGGCCATGGCCACATTTTGTTGCTCGCTCTGCCTGACAAGCATTGTCACCATGTCTTGTTCCTTGACCTTCCTTCTTTCTACTTCGTATACCTCTGGCCTTGATGAGATAGGTGTTTCCATCTGCGATGGGGGAACAGTGGTGGTTGGATTTGACGTTCCAGCCTTGTCTCCGAGTTCTGGTGTATCTAGAAACAGGACGGTCCCTGGAGTGAAAGGTCTTGTTGGTTTGTTTGGGGGGGTAGTCATTGCTCAAGGTTGTATTCTCCACGCTCACCACACCAATTTGGTATCCGTCGGAGGTAGTCCACGATCTTTGACGTCCCCGGATCCTGCAAAACAAGTCTCCGGCCGAAAGTGTTTCCTACGAAATTTGGTATCAATCAAAGGTAGTCCATGATATTTGACATCCCCGGATCCTGCAAAACAAGTCTCCGGCCAGAAGTGTTTCCGGCGAAGATCCTCTGATGCTTAAGTCAGTTATCTGAGAAGGGTGGTAAAAGTGGATTCTTGAAATAACAGTTACCCCTTAGAGTGGGAGGTTGCCTTGCTATTTATAGGGACTCATGTAATGATGATCTGTGGGGTCTGCTTGCAAGCAGTGCGCAAGTGGCAAGCCACAAGCCGCAAGCCGCTTGAGGGTCTTTTCAACCATCTAAGCATTAAATGTTTCATCTCTACCAGTCAGGTTTGTAATTAATGCGATAGAGGAGAGAGAAGGAGTGCACCAAATCAGCATGGGCTTTGCCGATACAGACTCAGCTGAGACACTGAGTGTGCTGCTAGATGAAGAACTTCTGCAAGAGTAAAGTCAAGGACTGCCGAAGGTTGCTCGCTGTGGGTATTGATTCGGCATCATTGCCATGTTGAATGTGTGTCAACGCGTGTTTACACCGAAGAGATATTTGTCTAAGGAGCCATGCTTCTAATCCAAGGTATACCGAGTTGGCCCCTTAATGGGCCTTGATATCAATGGGTAAAATCTGAATTCGTTAAATTTTGATTGCCGGGGAAAGAAAAAAGTGCTCCAATATTCTTTTTAACATTTGAATGTCAATTTATTAATGTCTATCTCTTCACAAGGCATATGAAAATGAAATGTTCTTAGTTTGAAAAAAAAAACACAACTTCTTAGTTGGAGATAAAGAACAAAATTTCAGATAATAAGAACAAAATTTGGGATGGACGGCTCAAAATTTTTAGTTTTAAATTTGAAAAAAAAATATTAATCTTAATGTATTTTTTTTTAAGAAAGAGTAGTAAACAAAAATTAGGCACAAGCTTAGGGAAAAAGACACCTGAAAGGTCCTGCTAGATGATAGAGAGGATCCCCGGAATAGGATCATTGAAAACATGACAACTAACAGAAAGTGAAGCCTCATACGAAGTCATCTGGTCTGCTCATCAATTCCGTTCCATGTAAATGTGATGAAAGGTAACAATCCAATCTCGAGCTAGAAGCTCTTTGATGGATGAGAATTCTCTAAATTTAGTAGGTGATGCATTTGTAAATTCCAGTCAATCTCAACAATTCATCTACTTAAATGGTTGAGATTGAATTGTAACCGTCTGTGGCGTCCATAGTGTTAATAAATTTCAACCATTAAAACTAGATGGATGATTAAAATTGATTAAAATTTACAAATGTACCAAACAAAAATTTGGATAATCCTTGTCCCAAACCAGACCATGGTAGCTGTTCCTCTCCACTCCTACGTGTTTCACAATGTTGACAACAAATTGACTGTCAGCTTCCACCATAACTAGCCTATAACCTATTTCCCAAGCTAAAATTAATCCATCTAGAACGCCCCACAGCTCCGCCTTTGCCACAGAACACCTACTGGCTGGCCTGACAGGATTAGAAGCAAAAACAAAAGCACAGCCATACTCCCTGCACAAGAACCATAATTTTTTTATTCATGATATAAAAACCTACACTTAAATTTTAATGTATATCGCTTCCTCGTAAATAATTGAATATTGTTAATTACCATTTCAACTTATTACTGCTTCATTATATATTATATTTTATTTTATCGATACCAATATATTATAGTTTCATATAAAGTTGTGCATAACCTCGAAAATGTCAATATCGGGCCTAAGAGTGCATTATTTAATATGCAATTGTGCATGAACTATAGGCCTTGAAGGAACTGCTTGAACTTTATCGAAATGATTTCTATGCTTTGTATGAGTTTTTATATGTGACTTTAAAGTTATTAAGATATGTCTAACTGAAATATGAACACATTTTTGTTTTAGCATGCTGAGGGAAGAGTTATTGATGGGTTTATGCAACGTTTTGTTAATGTTGATGTTCTAAACAGTCATATATACGCTTATGTGCCATAGCCTGTTCCATGAGGAGTGTCATTGCCTATCTTA
Organism: Euphorbia schlechtendalii; assembly: GCA_949673415.1. Lineage (NCBI taxonomy): Eukaryota > Viridiplantae > Streptophyta > Magnoliopsida > Malpighiales > Euphorbiaceae > Euphorbia > Euphorbia schlechtendalii. Next base: position 11,359 of record CATIWQ010345470.1, on the reverse strand, counting down.
TACAGTTTTTGTTTTGAAGTTGTAGCTAACTTTTTTTGCTACCCATGACTGATTTGTGATTACCCTTATATATTAAATAAAAAACTAAATTGTCTTTCACTTTCAAATTTAAAGGAAGTTTTCAAGGTTTCACATTTGAACACAAGAAACTTGTGGATGAGAAACAATTAGTGAACAAATTGTGGTGGATCTATATAGAATGTTAGAATTTTATCTTGTTTAAGCTTGTAGTTTTATTTTTAGTAATCTGTTTAGGTTCCACTGAAGAAAGAAAATGACCAAACGATAATATCTTCTCTCTTTCTACTTCCATGAATCTATCATATAATGATTGTCATGCAGTATAATATTAATTATGTTGTCAAGTGCTCAAGCTATTAGCATAAAGGCTCGTTTAGTTGACGGAATGACTATTTCGTGGAATAGGAGAAAATTGAATGGAAAAGGGTGGAGTATTAGCTTAGAAACCGTCGTCAGGATGAAATAGCTATTCCATGAGTTGTATGATAGCTAGGAATAGTTATTCCATCCCGACGATGGGTTCTACGCAAATACTCCACCTTTTACATTTGTTTTTCTCTTATTCCACAGAATAGTCCTTCCGCCAACCAAACAAGCCCTAAGAGTTATAACATGTAACTTTTTCTTTATAATTTTACATATTTAATCCTATTCTATTTGATGGTTTTTTTGAACTTATAGTAATTTGCTCCATTTTGAAGCTCTTTTGCTTCAAATCTTGTGTTATTTTATATAACTAATAGTATTACGTATTTTGCATGTTTTCTATGACGCGAACTTTATCAATGTTTGCTTCAAACGACACCTCCTACATTTGAAAATAAACCAGCAAAAATAATACAAGATAACATGATGTCGACCGAGCTCAACTCTTCTTTGAAAACGAATTTCTTTCATCATTTCCAAAAATAGACCATGCCATAAGAAACCACAGTGACGTTGCATAATCGCGATACACTCCTTGTTTAAAGAAAGATCTCCATTGGATAAAAAAATCAACTCCATTGGACATCATAACCAACATAATCTCAAATAATCAAAACATGCTCCTCCAAATCGTATAACTCCCAAAACAATGAAACAATGCATGTTCCATAGATTCCTCTTCCATACAAAAAGGACATGTTTCATTCATCACATTAGAACAACATCTCGGACAAGAAAAGACTTTGTTAGTAAGCAGCTGTGAGCGTGAGATTCTTGGTCCCTCCCACGAAGCGATAATGAGAAATATTTTCACTTACTCTCCAGTTCTAGTGATCTGCATTGGGGTTACGAGATATTTAGAGAAGATCTTCAGCCTTTAGAAACCAAAACCGTTCAAACCAAAACCACTCAAACCAAATCCTTCCATAACGCCGAAACAAACAAAAAATCATTAGAAAAAGACCAAAAATAAACCTCGAAAAATCCAAAAAACCATCTTGTTCGGGATTGAACTTTCGAACCTGTCCTGGCTAGGTGGTTACCAGACTGGACCAAAACCGACCCTGCACAAAGTGCAATGCCGGTTCTAGCTAATTTTTCAGCATATTTTTATATCTTGTTTCCATAAATACCACTAACCTTAATATGCTTTTACCCTTTTTACATCACCTTATATAAGCCTAAAAATTAGATTTTCAGAAGAACTTTTGCCACTTTTAGCAAAAAGAGGTGAGGGATTAGGGAGAGAAAATTCTTTTAGGATTTTAGAGAACACTTGTGAAAAAATCATCCTACTTACATTTTTCCTAGATTTTCTCCAAATACCTTTCTTTCTTATGGGGTTCAAAGAATTAGAGATTTAAATCTAACTCCAGCATTTCCTTTTCCCCCACATAATCCACTTTTCTTCACTTTTTCTTTCAAAAACCAAGACTAAAGGCTTCAAGGATCTCTTTTTGGTATTTCTATCTCCTAAAGTCACATATTTACATCGAAGGGGGTAAGATTCTGAATTTTTGGAGACTCATGGAATCTTTTTTGTGCGTTTCTTTTGCATTTTTGGGTTTTTGTTTGGGTCTGTCCTAGGTAGCAGACCAATTTCCGTCTAGTCGGATATCGACCCATCCTAGGGGACGATACCAACCTAAGGTTGGTATTGGTCTCTAGGGATAGCCAGTCTCGGACTGGTATTGGTCTGGTTGCTAATGATTACACATCACATGACATGTTTTTGAAAAAAAATTCCACAAGGCATGTTTTTGAAAATGAGTGAAACCACATAATATGTTTTTGAACTTTACCCTAATCCATAATAATAAAATTTGGTGATAAATCAAGTCTAAAATTAATTATTTCCAAATGAAAGCACCTAGGGAACTTGAATTCCCTACTTTTTAATCCGTAAATTCAAGATCACCCTAATCTAACTTATGCTACTTATTTTTTCTTGTTTTGTATACTAACTATGCCATGATTTTATGACATATTGTGTGCTAATCTTTATCGATGCAGGTAGCTATAGGTTAGATGTACGTTATGGTTTATTTTCCTCAACGTTATAATATTTTTTATGCTTGTGGAATGTGTGTGAATGGTGTTTTTGTTCTAAATACTAAAATGAAATTTCTTAATATGAATATTACTAATAAAGCGAAGTTATATAATGAGAAATTTTTATACTTGTGACATTGTCATCTAGGCTATATAAATGACACTCGCTTAACTAAGTCACACAAATGCGGTGACTTTGGCCCAGTAGAATTGGGAACCCTATGGGTGTGCGAACCTTTTTTTGAAAGGAAAGATGGAAAAGAAAACTTTCAAAGGAAAAGGTCAACGTGCAACAAGTACTTTGGAAATAAAACATTATGATGTATGTGGTCCAATGAGTGTTAAGACACATGAAGGTTTCATGTTCTTCATAACCTTTATCGATGATTACTAACGATATGGTTGTTTGTACCTTATGAGGCATAGGTTTGAAAGTTTTGAGAAATTCAAATAGTTCAAAATTGAAGTAGAGAAACAGCTAGGGAAAAGTATTGAGACCCTTCGATCTAATCAAAGTGGTGAATACTTAAGCCAAGAGTTTCATGATTATCTTAGGAATAAGGGTAGTTTATCTCAATGGAGACCTCCTTATACACCCCAACACAATAGAGTGTCAGAAAGGAGAAATAGAACCCTACTCGATATGGTTCGGTCCATGATGAGCCAAGAAGAACTCAGAAGAATCTTTTAGGATTATACAGTTGAGAGTGCAGTTTATATTCTAAATAGAGTGCCCTTAAAATCAGTTGATCAAATACCACACGATATGTGGTATGGTAAGCAACCAGCTCTTTCTCATTTGAGAGTTTGGGGATGTCCTACTTATGTAAGAGGACATGTTCAGATAATCTTGGTGTTAAGTTATATGGGTGTCTGTTTGTAGGTTACCTTAAGGAGACTATGGGTTATACCTTTTGCGATTGCAATGAATAAAAGGTACTTGTTTCTAGGAATGCTCAATTTCTCGAGAAGGAACACGTACTTGCAAAAGTTAGTGGCAATCTTGAGTTGGGTGCTCAAGAAGAACAAATAGACAATCAACTAATTGATCCTACACTTGTTACACAAGAAAGTGTAAGCATGGAACAACCTATTATAACATCAATATTACGTAGGTCAAGTCGAGCGCAATCGATCCTGAAAGATATGGATATTTCATCACTAATTATAAGCACATCTTGCTTATGGAAGATGATGAGCCTAAGACTTACAAGGAAGCAATGGAAGGCTCAAAGTTTGACAAATGGTTTACAACCATGAAGTAGGAGATGGACTCCATGTATACAAATCAAGTCTGGAACTTGATAGATGCTCCAAGTGGGATTAATCCCATAAGATGCAAGTGGATTTTCAAGAAGAAAATTGACATGGATGGTTATGTAATTACTTATAAAGCAAGGCTAATCATAAAGGGTTATAGTTAGAAAGAAGTTACTGCTATGATGAAACTTTTTTACCAATAGCCATGCTAAATTCTATCAGGATACTCCTTGTCATTGCTACTCATTTAGATTATGAGATCTAGAAGATGGATGTGAAAATCGCGTTCCTTAATGGGAACCTCGATAGGGATGTATATATGATACAACCCGAAGGTTTTACATCTTAAGATGGCTCGAAGGTTTGTAAACTATAAAGGTCCATTTATGGACTTAAGCAAGCATCAAGGAGTTGGAATATTAGGTTGGACGAGATAATCCAAGAAATTGGTTTTGTGCCAAACGTTAATTATCCATGTGTATATAAGAAGGTTAGTGGGAGTGTATCCGTTTTCCTTGTATTATATGTCGATGACATATTATTAATAGGAAACGATGTTCTTTATCTTCAAATAGTGAAGTCATGGTTGTCAAAGAAGTTCTCCATGAAAGACCTTGGAGATGTAGCTTTTTATAAAGATCTACCGTAATAGATTAAAAAGCCTGCTAGGTTTTTCCCAAAGTACATATATAGACAAGGTTTTAGCTAGATTTAACCTTGAATAGTCGAGAAAGGGTTACCTTTCCATGTCTCACGGAATTAACCTATCTAAATCCGAGTATTTGAGAACACAAGAGGAGAGACTGCTCATGAATGGAATACCCTATGCTTCGGCAATAGGATCCATCATGTATGCTATGGTATGCACTCAGCCAGACCTCTCACATATCTTGAGCATCACAAGCATATTTCAATCTAATCTAGGTGAGAAGCACTGGATGGCCGTTAAAACTATCCTCAAGTACTTACAAAGACTAATATATATTTTTAGTTTATGGAGAAAGTGATCTCTCTGTGAAGGGATACACTGACATGAGTTTTCAATATGACATGGATGATTACAAGTCCTAGCCAGGTTATGTATTTACGTTAAATGGAGGGGCAGTTGTTAGAAAAAGTTTCAAACAAGATATAATTATTTATTGAACAAAAGAATCTGATTATTTATCTTCTTCTGAAGTAGCTAAGCAAGCTATATGGCTAAAAGGATTTATTGGTGATCTCGACATGGTGTATGCTAGTTAATCAAGACAGTAATAAAACATGCAAACTTGCAAGGTGAAATTTCAAAACTTAAAATTAACCCTAAAGGATCTCTTAAGAATGTCATGATTGATATAATCTAAGTCAAAAAGTTCCATAGACACATATAGGTTTATAAAACTTACTAAAAGAAACCTAGCATCTGAGTAAAGAACATTACCAATTGATGTGTGCCTTCTTTTGGTGTGGCGTTCCCTTAGAGTAATTCGGTAGAACTTCGTTAGCACTAGCTTCCAATCTAGGACAGCCTCTATAATTAATCTACATGGATCTTCCCCGACAAAAACCTCTAGTTGAGAAAGAACCCATTTGTAAACAGCAGCTTCTAGACCGCTCGTACACCAACCTGAAAATATTACTAAGAAGGCTCTCTTCAAAATTGAATAAGCCTTCAAAAGAATTCTTGCGACATTGGAGAAACTAGTGGATGATCTTGTAAAAAATCTCATGGAGAAAAGATGTCGAACTCAGAAGAAAGGCTGAGCTGAAGTGTTAATACAAGAGTGTTTCATCTACTTCATAACCTTTATCTATACCTTATGAGGTACAAGTCTGAGAGTCTTGAGAAATTTAAAGAGTTCAAAATCGAAGTAGAGAAACATCTTGGGAAAAGTATCAACTCCCTTCGATCTGATCGAGGCGGTGAATATTTAAGCTAAGAGTTTCAGGATTATCAAAGGGATAATGGCATTTCATCCCAGTGGACACCTCCTTATACACCCCAACACAATGGAGTATTTAAAAGGAGGAATCAAACCCTACTTGATATGGTTCAATCCATGATGAGACAAGCAAAACTCAGCTAATCCTTTTGGGGTTATGCACTTGAGAGCGTAACTTATATTCTAAATAGAGTGCCCTTGAAAACAATTTCTAAAACACCATACGAATTGTGCTATGATAAGAAAACCAACTCTTTCTCACTTGAGAGTTTGGGGATAAAGAGGACAAGTTTAGACAAGCTGGGTGCTAAGTCTAATAGCTATCCTTGTGGAGGTAGTGCGCGGGTCAGCTCACGGGTCTTAGGGACCCATGTGGCTGACTCGGCTATGGGATGATAATATTCCCATTGTTTAGGAAGGGGAGTCTACTACTCCCCCTCTCCCTATATATAGGCCTCCCCTCTCTCATTATTCCACACTTCAGCTCAACCTTTCTCTCTGAGTTTGATATCTTTTGTTCGCGAGATTTTGCGAGATCCTACAAGTTTCTCCAAGTGATGAAGATTTCTTTAGAAGGCTCTTTCTATTTTGAAGTGAGCCTTCTCAGTTAATATTTTTGTTTGGACTTCTAGCGGACTAGGGCGGATGTCTAGCAATGGCTTCTACCTCAATGTAGGTTTGCTCGGTGAAGATCTGTGTGGATCAATCGTAGAGGCTATCTTTGTTTAGAGGCTAGTGCCAATGGAGTTAATTGCTTTGATAAGTGTTGTGAGCACGGGATTTTGTACCAGCTCACGCATTCAATGATGATGGCTTTTCGGGATATTTATCCTCGAATCACACGATTTTCGACCATTCGACAATCTTCAAATCGCTGAATTTAAAAGGACTTTAATTCAGAAATTAATTAAAAAATATAAAATACACAAAAAAATCAAACTTTAGAGAAAACCTGATCCGGGGGCCCGCATCGCCAAAGCTGGGTGAGGCAAACCTCGCCAATAGGCTTCAGGGAGGCTCCCTCGCCAAGCTTTATCGAGGCATATGCCTCGCCAAAGAGCGAGGCAAGGCTCCCTCGCCAAACGGCTTAGCGAGGTATATGCTTCGCCAAAGTCACGGTGAGGGGCCTAGCCGGACCTTTTTTTTCTGGCGAGACCCCTCGTCGGACAAACTTACCTTTTCGGATTTTCGGGAATTTCTCCTATAAATAGTCGGGTCTTTTTCGATAATCGGGGCTCGAAAATTGAGAGAAAAAACTCTTCTTTTTAGAACAAAAAATACTGAAAAACATTACAACAAAAATATCTTCTTTTCTTCTAATATTTTCTTGGATCAAAACACCTTTGGATCCCAACTTTTAATTATTTTCAAAATTTCTCTTCATCTACTTTTCTTCTTAAATCCTCAGATATTCTCGGGTCTAAAACAAATTTAGAACCCGAGTCTGATTATCTTTTGGATAAATAAACACGTATTTTCCAATTAAACTACAATTAAATCAAAACGAACGAGGAACGCTCCCGGGGATTGAACGGATACGCCGAAGTGGATTCATACCGCAAGGGTAAGCCTTTGAGTTCCTAGAACTGCAAATTCCATGCTCATCTTCTGTTCATCTCTTTCTGATCTTTATTTGTTGACCTATGAATTATTTTTATTCCTTATTATTGTAAATAATGTTGTAATTTTCTCCTTATTCTTTTATTTCTTTTTAATTTTTGTATTAGAATACCCCCATGAAGGGAATAAAATATATTCCCGGATAACAGACCTCACCTTTTGCTATGCAGTCATTTTCACTAATAAAATTTACCAACATAAGTGTACAAAAAAATGAACTATTTTTATTTAAATTAACAACTTTAAAATCTTCGATGTTTTAATTAGGCCACACGGGCCTCGCTAAAATCAAATCGAACATATGTGATATCCCATGTGCTAACCTTTGTGGATGCAAGTTAGATATATGTTTAGGCTTTTATTTTTCCTTCGGGTATTGCACATATTTTCGAGGAAATGTAATTAATAGGGTAGTTGGCTGTTGCATCCCCCGATTTTTGTAATTTTTGTAACCTTTACTTTTCCGCATTTACTTAATGCTTTGTGGATGGTTTATTATTCCGCTTTGTGGATGGTTTATTATTTTGCAATACGTGAATCATGCATATAAAGTCTAAAAACGACCTAAGTTCAAATATGTATAACTAAGAAAATACGGTATTCTGTAAATGTAATATAATATGATCACATAAGAAATAAGCAACTTATCCCGGACCCGAATCTCTGTGTCTTAGTGGGCCGTCCCCCAGATGTTAAGCCTCATAGGACTCTAATTCCTGGAAAGAGCTAATCCAGGTGGCGACTCCACACGAAGAGATGGCGGATTCGGGTTCCAACCGATCTAAAATGTTTTTGCTCTCTCTTTCAACCTTTTTCCAGGTCCCTGACCTAGTGCTTTTCTTTTTCAAACACCCTGGTAGACCGCGCCTCTCATACTCCGCGCGCTCTCGGCCCACCACTCCATGTCGTCCGCTTACAATTGCGACTCCGCTAGGGATTTTTCTAAAAGCTTGGTTTTCAAAGGTTTTAGATTTTGGATAAGTGCCGAAAATTATTGATCACATTATTCTGTTTTCTCTTAATTATGACATATTCATAATAACTCATTGCAATAGAAGGGATTGGCCTATAAGTCTATGGTACCCCCATTATCGTGAAGGTCTCTCTTGTACTAATCTACCTCCATGAGAAAAGATAGTACTTGAGTGGGTGGAGCACTTGTTGCCATATCGCATGTACCTCCCTCAACCCATATGGGGAGAGGCTTGGAGTGTATTTTAGCGCAACAAGAACCTTCTACATCAACAACCCATTTATAACCCTCATGTAAATAAACCATAGGCATTTTCCCTAGGGTGTTACCCAAACAAACGACCATGCATTATATTTTTCTGCAGGTGCACTCCTTAGTATCTTCATGGTACTAAGATGAACCAAACTTACGATAGAGACTAGCAAAAAATCCTACACGTGGGAGTTGTATGGTTGGAAGATATGCCATTGCATGCTATATGCTACTTGTATACTACTTTCAATTTATCATTGTACAAATGTCACACTAACCACGAATTTTTGTGCAGACACTCGAACGCATACACTCATGATATTAAATGGACATATCATGTTATCATCATCAATATCACATACACTTAAGCACAATTTACACTATAGATCATGTCACCCTAGGATAACATAAAAACCACTTAGGGACATCACTTACTTTTTTTTCAGCGAGATGTTCACTTGACATCCCTCTATTAGCCTGCACATGGCAAATATACCTTCCTTTTACTACGTGATGTCCACTTGACATCCAACACTTAGCCCAGAAGGGGCAATAATATATCCCACATGTTACCCATGAGATATTCACTCGACATCCAACTCACAGCCCTTCCGGGGTAATTATACACACCAAAAGCCCAAACGGGGCAAATACCTACCCAAAATCATTTTTTCCCACATAAAAGGATATCCCAGTTGATATCCTAACCTAAGCCCACATGAGGCAAACTTACTTCGAAAGTCTTACCTTACAAAATCTTCAAGGGTATATGCCTCATACCCAAATCATTTACCACACGAGGTAATAATTCACGTATCACCACATACCCTCAAATAGTGATGACCACACAAGTATCCAAAACTCCACCCTAATTGGGAAAAATAACCTAATCATTCATTAGGTAGCTACATATGGTAGTTATTTTCATTTTATTAGCATATGTCACACCACTTACCCGAAAAAATTTTGACCTCCTCATTCCATGAGACCTAGTCATAGTACAAAACCTCAAACCATTGACCTATTACCACACAGGTAGCTTTGTCAACTCACTTACACCACTCATATTACAATGTCACACCGACATTGTACAAATCTCAAATCCAACCCCCGTTGTTGGATTTTCATTTCCACATGTTTTCATTTTTACCTAACAACTAACCTGTTTGTTTGAAATGGATTGATATACATGTTATTTCACATCATGGCATGCTAACCCCTTAAAAATGCAGCTATAACATTAAAAATCTCATGCATTACCCACATCATGAATCATATCATGAATCTTACATGCACGGTCTAATATTCTACTCCTGTAACAAGGGGGCTTGGAAGAGGCCTGCTCGTCGCCTGGTCTACTTTTCCCCAATTGTGGCCAATCTGGAGGGGGTTTCGTATACTGACTCATGTGAGGACTTGGGTTCAGACTCAGATTTAGTTCAACGCACTATTATGGCCAATCCACAAGGAGAAGGTGCAAGGGAAGATCACCCTGTCCGTACGGGATAAAATTCTCAGCAGTCGTCGATGAGTGCCAAGATTGCAGTTGCCATAAACATCTTTGCCAACAGCGAATAGCTAGCTACGCTTATTCGCCAACACATTGGGAGGACCCAGAATGCAGTGTCCAGCCTGGAGGTCACCCTTAAGAATGTCAATCCGACAAGGGGACCTCCTACTTCACTCATGATTCCCCAAACTACTTTTTATCAGATCTAGGTAGGACAAAGTCAGCATAACCAAAATCCATTCTTCCCTAGATAAACTATCCAGCCAGCATTCGCACCGGGGCCTTTCTACCAAGAGCCTATTCCAACTTGGAGTACGTCGGTTGCCTCACAGCTCCAAGCACCTTAATTGCCCCATTTTGCGGCATTTCCCCAGGGGCAATATAGCTCTTATCCAAACCCTAGGAACGCCATCCTCCAACAACCAGGAATGGCGGAACTATGGCAATAATTCTTGGCCATTCACGGTGGCCACCTAAGGAACACGTACCCTGCACAACGAACAATCGAGGATGAAGACAGCTTGCCCTCTAACTTCACAATGTCACAGTTTGAGAAGTACGTAGGATCTGTCGACCCGCGCTCACTTGATGCATTATCAGACGGTGATGAGAGCATTGAGGGTCAGCGACCGAATGATGGCTAAGCTCTTCATCGTCACCTTAGGCCACCTAGTCAACGAATGGTACAGCCGCCTTCCACTACATATAGCCACCGATTGGAATAGCCTCGCTCAAGCTATGTTGGGGCATTATGGTTTCAACTCTCAAATGGAAACCACAATGCAACATCTGGAGGCTATAAGGCAAAGGCAGGGTGAGAGCTTTAAATCCTACTATGCACGCTAGATGGCCACACAGGTCAGGCTTAGGGCACGCTTAACTCTACTAGAGATGATAACCAAGCTTCTGGACTTTGCACTGCCATCATATAAGAACAAGTTTGGATCAAACATCTTTTCAAGCTATCAAGAAGTGTTTGAAAAGGCGGATAGGATGGAGTACATCAAATCAATTGATACATCTAGGGGGGACTAGCATGAGGGAAGATTATGTAATAATTAGCATTTATTTGTTTGATATTTTATCAATGATGTTACGCATTCTCATAAACATATACATATTGTTTTTAACACGTGTGACACATCATTTCGTGAAATTAATTTGGGTATAAATGGATTCCCCAAAAAATTGAAATGATTTGACTCTTGAGAGAAAGTGAGAGATAAATACATGTACTTAGACAATGTGTGATAACAATTGCCTCATCATACAATGACGAAAGATCAATGGAAAGATCTCCAAGCATGAAACGTCCACTGA
>CATIWQ010345415.1:0-12597 GCA_949673415.1 Euphorbia schlechtendalii | reverse complement strand
TATGAAAGATTAGAGAATCTAAATATATAGATTTTCCCTACGAAATAATGATAGCAGAGAAAACATGCAAGTTCAACAAAGATGTTACGATTCACTAAACTAATCTAATAAACTCGGTTAAAAATACCAAGATGTTCAATTATTCGCTGCAGAGCAATACATGAAATAACTTTTCTAAACCTAGCGCAAACAAATTAAGACAATTATATAAACCTGGACAACATCAATACTATGCTTAGTACGGGTCGCTCTCACATAACCACATTTAGCAAGTTACCATTCCAAAAATGTTGGCTCACTAAACAGCGTTATATCACAGATCCAGTGATTATACATGATATTGCTAACCCCGAAACTACTCTTAAAACTAACTCCAACGCATATAACTTGATTAATATAAAAGACTTAACACGAAATACGCATTATGACACATAGATATATCGTAAACTTAGAAATAGAAAGTATAAGTAGAAAGTAAAGCAAATTTGTAAGTTATGCAAGTGAAAGCTAAAGTTGATCAAACCATATCCACTCTTTAATGGGAGTCATCAATTCCCGCAATTCCTGCGTCTGCTTTGAATTCGGTCTCGGCTCGTACAGAACCTCCACTAGGATGCTATTCTTTGTGAATATTGAACAAATGAATATTGAAGAACGAAAACTTTTATTGATAAGTGATTTGCAAGTACACTTATACAACAATCGCTTGAGAATATTGAGAAATCTAGTGATCGAAACAAGGATTCGAAACACTTAAACATTTTCTCGCTAACACTTATGAACGTAGCGAATTATCTATCTGTACACACACTATATCTCACTCATGCACTCTAATGCACCACTTGCTGCACGAAATTGTAAGGTTTGGAGCCCTATTTATAGAGTTTGAAGGGTTCCATCTATCTATACGAAGAGTTGCGTCCATTAGTGAATGATTGTATCACTTCACTATGATTGGTTAAGAAGCTTCAATCTAATCTACAATGGATAGGCACCTATTCATGATTGGTTAACTTCTGATAGGTGTCTATTCATTGGTAGTTGATGGCAGTTGATGGTGGTTGATCATTCTTATCTGGCGGTTGGTAGTTAAGAAGACTAAACAAGAAAAACCATCCAAGTCGCGACCGTGATATACAAGTCTTGACCGTGAATCTTTGATTGGAATACTTCTATTTTGAAGAAGAACAAGTTGCGACCGCGAATGATTGTCGCAATCATGAATTGCATTTTTCTTCAGAATTCTCCTTGTAACTTCACCGATCTTTGATAGATTCGATCCTAAGTCAAATCTTTATGTTCCACGCATCTTTTTGCACCTTTTTCATTCTTTTATCATAGAATTCCTCTTTAGATCGTTTTACTCCCAAGATTTACCTAATATCTGCATTTGCATAAAAAACAACTACATACCACGTGAAATATTTTATATGAAGTATAAAAATGACTTAAACTATAGTGTTTAGTGTGTAAAATTAATATGATAATAAGTGTAATTATACACTTATCAATATGCAAATGGCATGTCTACCACCAAGAATTTCACCTTCGACTTCCACCTAGGGTGTTGGTCTCCAATTATCACCGGGTAGAATAAGGGCGCCTACAATAGGAATTTATTATCCTCCAAGCCCGATGATCGGTTGTCTCTTTAATTGAAGTTTACATGGATCTGTTCATAAGGTGTCATAAGTTTCTTTGGTCATCAAATTGACCGAGCTCCCCGTATCAACGAGGACCCTCTTTACTAAGAAATCATTAATCACCATTTCAATTACTAAAGCATCGAAGTGTGGGGCCGGTCTTTATAAATGAGCGAAGCTAAACTAAAATCCCATATCTCTTTGGGTATTGTCGTTTCCCCCTACAGTTTTTTATTTTCTTGAACTTGATTCACCTGCAATGACATTAATCATCATGTACCAAGGTGGGGCCTCTTAGGCTCTCTCATCCCTCAAGGGTTTGTATCATTTCTATCTATCTTCATCCCGCTGATTCTCTCTAGGTGGATTTGCTAAAATCGATTGAGTTTACCCTTGGCTGCTCACTTATTTATTTCTATAGCTAGATACCTACAATCTTCTGTGTTATGACCTTCACATTTGTGAAATTCACAATACATGCTAGGCTTTCCTGTCTGATACAGGTTTGGTAGATATTCAATATAATGATTTTGCTTTTCGATCCAGTAAAGAACTTCACTCCTAGGTACCCTTAAAGGTATATGACCCTTTGGAGTTTCCATTTGTTTGTACTCTTCATGATTTTGTATTTGTGGCCTGAATGTTGTTATTGGGGTTGGTGCTAAAATACCTTCAATTGGGGCTGATTGTCTTTGGATCACATCATATGAAATCTAACTTCTCGCTCTACTCATCACCCCAGCTAGGGAGGTCGATCTTTTTGTGATTAGATCTTTCTTCAAGTCTACACTTTCTGTATTCTACCCAAGTATATCCACTACTACATCCACATTCTAGACTTTGATGTGCATGAATGTTTTATACAAGTACCCAATATAATCTCTTAAAGGCTTATGCGAGCTCTCAATGTAGAGCTCTTGAACCAACCTGGTTTGTGGGAACGAAGTTATAAAGAATAGATAAAATTCCTTGGCTAGTTGATTGAAGTTTGACATTGACCTCGACTTCAATGATTCAAAACAAAAAAGGCCTGGTCTTATCAACATTAAAGGGAATAACTTACACATCATCGAGTCTGTATCCCCGATCATATTTAGGGATTTTCGAAAGACCTTTACGTGTTGAGTATGATCTCCTTCTCCATTACACTTTGATAGGACTGTGTAATAAAACTTCTTGGAGAATGGTTCTTGCATAACTTTCATGGAAAATGGTGAATCTACAGCTTCAACCTCTAGCGTTAGTGGATCAATTTCCACATCAACAAACATTCCTCGTGCACGCTTTAAGAATTTGTTTAGCAATACTTCTACACTTGCATTTGGCATTGACTGGGCGTTACCCTTGGTTGTGGTTGTCACATCTCTCAACTGAGCTCTCTATTCTCCACCCTCGGCGATGCTTGTAGAGTTTACGAATGCCTGGGGTGATGTCAGTCGGTTTCTTTGCACCATCTTGTTATGCTCATCCACCTTCCTCGGCCATGAATGTATTGCAATATGTCGGTGCCCCGATATTTCTCTCCTTTCAAGACAAGGCTGACTACAATTTACTGGAGATGGCTCCCTTCATGAACGCTCTCATCTTTGGGAGTTTACGGGGCTTTGGGATCTCTCCCTATGCCTCTTAGCTCGCTCGATGGGGGTCACAGTCTGTACTGAAGGTTGTAGAGGTGTTTTGCTTCTCGATATACATTACTCCGTGATTGTGATCGGCTGTTGTGAGATCTAGAGTAAGAAGGGAAGGACTGAAATAATCTTCTCTCCAATACCAACAATCTTTCTTGATTGGTCAGTATCTACACCATTTGGTCATTCATTTGATTAACCGACCCTTGTACCTCCCCGATCATATATAAATTTTTCTTTGTCAAGCTAGCCAAGAACTTCATTTTTACCGGGGTTCCTTCCTACTGGATGAGTTCAAACTGCCTATACATTTCTTCGGATACTGGCATGAAAGGGATCTCATTCCCTAAGGTGTATACCTCATATAAATATTTCATGTGGTATGTAGTTGTTTTTTATGCAAGTGCAGAAACTAGATGATTCTTGGGAGTAAAATGATCAAAATGGAATTCTATGTAAAAAGAGCGAAAAAGGTGTAAAAAGATGCGTGGAACATAAGGATTTGGCATAGGATCGAAGTTGCAAAAAATCAACAAGTTGCAAGAAGAATTATGAAGAAAATCATTGTTCACGATCGTGACACCCATTCACGATTGTGACTTGTCACCCTCCATAAATAGAAAGTTGCCAACCATTGTTCATGATCATGACATGTAATTCACGGTTGTGACTTGTGACAGTTATTGGTTATCTCTTCTTAACTACCAATCATCGGATAAGAATGATCAACCGCCATCAACTACCAGATGAAAAGACACCTTTTAGAAGTAGACCAATCACAAAAAGGTGTCTTTCCATTGTGGATAAGGATGAACTTTGAATCCAATCATATTGAATTAATGCAACCCTTCACCAATGGACATGACTCTTCGTTTGGATAGATGCAACCCTTCGCACTCTATAAATAGTGTTCAAAACTCAACAAATTTCATGTAGGGCATAGTGTGGTGCATGGCATGGTAGATGAAGAAAATGTGTATGCATAGATAGAGAGTGAAAATAGTATAAATTTCAGTATATTCAAAGTTATAGTGAGAAAAATGTATAAGTGATTCGATTCTTAGTTCGATCACTAGATTTCTCCACAAATTTGTGCGATTCTTATATGAGTGTAATTGCAAAGCACTTATATATCAATAAAAGTTTTAGTTCTTCAGAGTTCATTTGTTCGATATTGATAAAGAATAGCATCCAAGCGGAGGTTCTGTACGAGTCGATACCGAATTCAAAGTAGATGTAGGAATTGCGAGAATTGACGACTCCCATTAAAAAGTGGATACGGTTTGACCAACTTTAGCTTTCACTTGCATACATTACAACTTTACTTTCTTTTCTACCTATTCTTTCTATTTCAAAATTTATGATATGTTTATATGTCATAACAAGTATTTCGTCTTGCGTCATTTATATTAATCAAGTTATATTCTTTCGAGTTAACTTTAATAGTGATTTTGGGGTTAACAAGATTGTGTATAATCACTGGATCTATGATTATAACGTTGTTTAGTGAGCCAACATTTTTGGAATGGTAACTTGCTAAAAATGGCTATGTGAGAGCAACCCGTACTAAGCATAGTATTATTGTTATCCAGGTTCTTATAAGTGTCATAATTTGTTTACCCTAGATCTAGAAAAGTCATTTCATGTGTTGCTCTGCTGTGAATTATTTAATATCTAGGCATCGAGAATTGTGTTTATTGAAGTTATCTGGTGTATGAAATCTTCTTGACGATTTTGCATGTTTTTCTCTACTATACTTGTTCTCAGGGAATATCTATATTGTTTACATCTTCTCTAATCTGTTCATCCATCTGTCTATTCATCAGTCTATCATCTAAACCCTCCAATACAAATTATCTTATTTCTTTTGTTCTGTAACTATAGTTGGTCCATAGAACCGAATTCCTTCCCTGTGGGATCGATATCTTTTAAAACTACATCGTAACTGTACACTTGTAGTGGTCATCATTTTTCTATTTGATAAGTGGTATTGATAACACCTATTCATATTTAGAACTTTTATCTTATTAGTAGAAAAGTGGGGGACAAGGTTTTTGGCACCGTTACCAAATATAAGCCTATCGGAACTAATATAGTCAAAATCTTGCGAACAAGTTTTTGGCACCGTTACCGGGGAAGGTAAGTATGTTCCTAGAGATCAAATATTTTGAGACTAAGGTGCGTTTTCATATTTTGTGTTTTATTTTATTTATATATCTGTTTGCTATTGTATTTTATTTTGTGTTTAAAATGTTTACTAATATACATTGGGATAACTTTTGTGGTGATTATATGATTGATAACTTAATTGATACATGCATAGATGAAATCTGTCAAGTTACATCTCATGAAGAGTCAACATCTGAATTCCTTGAAAATTTAGAATATTCCTCTGAAATTGAAAAATTAGTTAGAGAAGATGATCCTATACCACCTGCTATAGATAAACCACCTTTAGTAGAGTTGAAGCAGTTGCTTAGTCATTTGAAGTATGCATTTTTAGGAAACAACAATACCTTACCCATTATCATTTCTAGTAAGTTATCTAATTTGCAATAAGAAGAATTATTGGAGACAATAACGGGTAGGATAAGGAGTATTGGTTGGCAAATTTCCGATAGTAGAGGAATCAGTCCTAATATAGTGATGCATTCTATTAATTTGGAAATTGATAGTAAACCTAAGATAGAAAGGCAAAGAAGATTAAATCCTCACATGAAGGAAGTTGTTAAAAAGGAGATTATTAAGTTGCTTGATGCAGCTATTATCTATTCGATTTCAGATAGTGAATGGGTCAGTCTTGTTCAATGTGTTCCGAAAAAGGGAGGTATTATTGTAATCCAAAATGAAAAGGATAACTTAGTTCTTACTAGAACAACAACTAGATGGAGAGTTTGCATAGATTACAGAAAATTAAATGCAGCCACTAGGAAAGACCATTTCCCTTTACCATTTATAGATCAAATGTTAGAAAGGATATCAGGTCATGCATTTTACTGTTTTCTTGGTGGATTCTCTGGGTATTTTCAAATTCATAGTAAGCCAGATGACCAAGACAAAACCACTTTTACATGTCCATTTAGAACATTTGCTTATAGAAGAATTTCTTTTGGGTTGTGCAATGCTCCGGCTAATTTTTAAAGGTCTATTTCGGCTATTTTAAGTAAGTATGTGGAGGATATAATGGAAGTTTTCATGGATAATTTCTCTGTATATGGAGAGTCTTTTGAAAAATGTCCAGAAAATTTGGATAAAGTACCTACTAGATGTGAGGAAACTAATTTGGTATTGAATTTGGAGAAATCTCATTTTATGGTTAATGAAGGTATAGTTTTAGGTCATAAGATAGATGAGAAGGGAATTCATGTAGATATAGTAAAAACCGAGATCATTGAAAAATTACCTCCTCCCATAAATGTTAAAGGAATAAGATCATTTCTAGGCCATACTGGATTTTATAGAAGGTTTATTAAGGATTTTTTGGTTATAGCTAAACCTTTAACAAATTTATTAGTTAAAGATATGAAGTTCAATTTCTACAATGACTGTTTAAAAGCCTTCAACACTTTAAAGAGATCATTAGTTTCGGCACCCATAATTGTTAAATCAAATTGGTCACTGCCATTTGAATTGATGTGTGATGCTAGTGATGTTGCTATTGGTTGTGTATTTGGTCAAAGGTATGAGAAGAATTTGCATGCAATTTATTATGCGAGTCACAATTTATCTTCTGCACAATTCAATTACACTACCATTGAAAAAGAGATGTTAGTAGTCGTATATGCTTGTGACAAATTTAGATCATATTTGATCAGATCTAAAGTAATAGTTTATACCGATCATGCTGCTTTGAGATATTTGTTTGCTAAGAAAGATGCCAAACCTAGATTAATTAGGTGGATCATTCTTTTAGAAGAGTTTGACTTAGAAATAAGGGAAAAAAGGGAAGTGATAATACCGTAGCTGATCACTTATCTCGTATAGAAGATGATAAGGGACCTATAGGTGAAATTAGTGATATTAATGAACTTTTTCCAAATGAAAATCTTATGTTTGTTAAACATACTGTTAGTCCATGGTATGTCGACTTTGCAAATTAATTGGTTACGCATACTTTACCCTCTGATTTAGATTTTAATGGTAAGAAGAAATTTCTTAAGGATAGTAGATCATTTATGTGGGATGGCCCTTATTTGTTTAAGGTATGTGTCGACTGTATTATTCATAGATGTATAGATGATACTAACTTTTATTCGGTTTTAAGTCATTGCCATGATAGCACATATGGAGGACATTTAGGACCAGCAAAGACCGCTGCTAAAGTTTTAGAGCTTGGGTTTTATTGGCCAACATTGTTAAAAAATGCTAGAGATTTTGTTCAAAATTGTGACAATTGTTAGAGAACAGGAAACAAAAGTCGAAAGATGAGATGCCCTTGAAAAAATCCTAGAAGTAGAGCTTTTGATGTTGGGGGTATAGATTTCATGGGACCATTTCCTACCTCCAAGGGTAATAATTACATTATGGTTGCAGTTGATTATGTTTCAAAATGGGTTGAAGCTAGCACATATAGTAAGAATGATGCTAGAGTAGTTGCTAAGTTTCTTAAGCAATTATTTAGTAGATTTGGAGTTCCTAGGACCATAATTACCGATGGAGGTTCACATTTCATCGATAAGACTTTTGAAAGCTTGATGCATAAGTATGGAGCACATTATAAGGTTGCTACCCCATATCACCCTTAGACTAGTGGTCAAGTAGAAATTTCTAATCGAGAAATTAAGTGGATTCTCGAAAAGATAGTCTCAAATTCTAAGAAAGATTGGTCTACTAAGTTAAATGTTGCATTATGGGCTTATAGAACAGCTTTTAAGACACCTATTGGTATGACACCCTATAAGTTGGTTTATGGAAAGGCTTGTCATTTACCGATAGAATTAGAGCATAAGGCTTTACGGGCTTTGAAGAATTTGAATATGGATTTACACAAAGCCAGTGAAAGAAGAAAGTTGGATTTAAATGCGTTAGAAGAACTACGTTTATCATCATATGAAAATGCAAAGATCTATAAAGAGAAGATGAAACGATGGCACGATGCAAAACTACGAGAAAAGAAGTTTAAGATTAGAGATAGAGTTCTATTATATAGTTCTAGACTTCGCTTGTTCCCTGGAAAACTCAAATATTGTTGGAAGCGACCTTATGAAGTTATTCAGGTATTTGACAAAGGAGCATTGGAATTGAAAGCCGAAAATGGAGAAATATTTCAAGCCAATGGCCAACGATGCAAAACCTTGTCTCGAAAATAAATTTGAACAACAAGACGTTGATGTTCAATTGCTATTTTCACCATAAATCATTACAGGCATGAAATTAGTAAATAAATATTATTTATATTTAACATGTTTGTTTTTCTAGGACTAAGTCTAAAAATTGAAGAAATAGAGGAATTGAAGAAAGTTGCGACCGCGACATAGATCATACCCGTGACATTGTGTAGTAAAACCTTTTGTTCCTATTATGAAGAAAGTCACGATCGCGATATGCCTTCATGATCGTGACACGGGAAGAATATTACCATTACAGATCATTATTAACACGCGACAGATGGCAGAAACTGCCATTAACGGCTAGTTTGAAGGAAAACGGTTATATTGACTATTTTGGCAAATCAATGACCTATTAGAACTCTATATAAAGGTCTAGCTTGAATCCATAACTACCACAACCTTCTGCAAAGCCTACTAAAGTTCTGATTCTTTCATCTCTATTCTTCTACATTCAAAACCTTTTTTAAACTTTACTTCAAAAACCAACATGCCTCGTGTTAAGGTAGCCACAAATAGAAGAGAAATCCCAAACTATCAACAAGAATATGGTTGTCCTTTTTTGATTCCTTCACGTGAAGAAGGGAAAAGATTCCAAGTTTTGAACAAATTGGAGATCAACGGTACGATTTTTCTTGTTTTGGTTTTCTTGGAATCTCTAGGCCTCCATGAGCAAATGGGGATGTATCTTGCTAATCTTGGTTTAAGAAAATTTTTGGGGATGCGATTTCCACAAAACCATGATTAGATTTTGGAATGTCTAGTTATATTCGAATTTGAAGATAAAAAGAAGAGGGCGATTCAATTTCGCAACCAAGGTAGACATTATACCATAACAAGGGAGATGATGAGTACTTGATTCGGGTTTAAAATTCAAAATTCATTGAGCATGACAGATTCTTTTCCAACAAATCGAGTTTGGGCAGATTTAACAGGTAAGAGAGTTTTCGATCCCAAAAATTCCCCAAACAAATTGATTAAGGATGAGTGTATTCTTCTACTCCACAAATACCTTGCCACTTCGGTGTTTTATCGAGTAGAGAACACCAAAGACCAAAAGAGATATTTGTTTATTCTTTCTTGTGCGATGAATAAGCAAAAAGTAGAGTTCGTGGATATAATTTGGGATATGATGAAGAAGAATTCAACGAGCATGAGGAATAAGATTGGGGGGCCCAAAATTATCACCGCCATCATCTTGGGTGCGTGAAACAAAATCCCCTATGTTCAACAACAGGGTGAGTACTTTCGATATATGGATGGTAATTACTTGGAGAATACCATACTTCTTCAAGAGAATGATGATGTCTATTCTTTCTATTCCTACTCTAACAGCACCAAGAAACTAATCTCGACTCATGATGATTCTTCCATTGGCCCATCTGATCCAATTGCTAGAAGTTATCCTGGTAAGGCTTCAATGAGCGAAGAAGAAGATGAAGAAGAAGACGACAAAGCTCTGGAAGATTGGAAGGTGAGTATGCAACAAAAATTGGACAATTGCCAAGCGAAACTTGGGGTAATGAAAAAAGACATGAAGATTCTAAAGAAGAGTAATAAATCGATGCTTCGAAAATTACTATCCTTCTTTAAAAACCAAAATTGTCAATTTACTTCTAGTCCTCCGGATACTCTTTTCTTTACTTTTCTTCTTCAAATTTTTAGACTAGTTGTTTGTTTTTAGATTTCGTGTTTTTCATTTTTAGTTAAGTCTCTCACAATGAGGACATTGTGTTCTTTAGTGTGGGGGGGCATTTGTATAAAATCCCAAAAATCCAAAAAAATTAAATAAATTGAAAAAGTTGAAGAATATGAAAATTTTCTTGATTTTTTGTTATCTATACTTTATCCATACCTATACTATACTAACATATGTT
Organism: Euphorbia schlechtendalii; assembly: GCA_949673415.1. NCBI lineage: Eukaryota > Viridiplantae > Streptophyta > Magnoliopsida > Malpighiales > Euphorbiaceae > Euphorbia > Euphorbia schlechtendalii. The sequence continues at coordinate 2,122 of CATIWQ010345415.1, read as the reverse complement.
CCAAGGTTATTGTGAGTGTTAGGTATTTCAAGTTTGATGTTAGTGCATATTTTAAACAAAATTTTTGTTTTGAGCATGAGCACACATTGAGAGTGTGAGCGCTTTTGGCATAACATTTAGCATTTGGCAAGGATGAGTTGTCAATAACATTTAATCACAACATTCTAAGTAAGTTTTGATATATATTTCAATGCAACATGAATTAGTATAAGTTATATAGTTTTAGTTTAATGCTACCAATAAATTTTAAGTGGAGTAATATCTAGTAGTGTTCTTATTATGAGTTTTATATGCTATTCTCAAATACATCTCTGAGCGGACGAATTTCGACCCGAGCGGTCGCCATGAGGCGCCGACCTCGTGATATGGGGCGTGGGGGTTTTCTAAAGGAGCATGCTTTGAAAGATGCTTTACACGAAGAAAATGTTGTTTGAAAATGTGAGTTTTAGGCTTAATAGACTCAAGATCAGGATCTCTAGCCTATGGTACTTAATGTCGCCACCCGGATAAGCTCTTTTGGGAAAATTTGGTACAGCTTAGATCCGTTAAGCCTAAGCGATACCATAGAACAAAGATTCGGGTCCAGGATGAGTTACCTATTTTGTCATTATTTTAGTTAACATTATTCCCTTTTGAAAACCACACTTATGATATTTTGATTCAATCTAGATGTTTTCGGCTTATGTCTTTGATTAATTAGAGTGCATGCAAAGAGCGATAAATAAAGTGCTAGAAAGTAAATACATAGGAAAGTAAATACGCCTAATCTACGGGATTAATTACATATTGGGATGGGGGATTTACAAATCACCTATATACATCGATATCTAACAAATATTAAATTTAATAAATGCGATACCCGAAGGAAATTAAACCCTAGCATACATGTATCCTAATATACCTGCATCCACAAAGGTTAGCATAGGGGATATTCCACCACAAATATATATACCAAGTGTACCATGTATGCTTGATTGAGATTTTGGCAGGACCCGTGTGGTTGAGGTAAAAACAACGAAGATTTCAAAGTTCTTATTGCATGAAAATTGTTCATTTTTTATTTTCAACTATATTGGTCATTTTTATTGGTGAAAATGTCACATGTTATATTATTGGGTCGGTTATCCGGGAACTTGAGTTCCCTAAGTGTGGGTGCCTAAAACAACATTTAGAAAGATAAATCTAGGCTGAACATGCATAACATATCCATCATTTGGGTTAACAACGGTAACAATGTCATCCATATCATTACCAACTTCCCGGTGAAGAGCGATATCGATATGAATGGCCTGAGGCACTTTCGTTGCTACTCCAAACCTTAATCAATATATTAATACATTAATAAATCCTATATAAATTCAAAATAATTACAATTTAGAGGTTTGTTACCCCCAATGATGCATTTCCAAACTCAGAAAGGTCTCAGTGGGTCATTCTAGGCTTAAACGATTTGAAACAGAGCAAAACTAAGCGAAACTGAATTCTACCAAAGGCAATGTCGTTAGAAACATTAGGCAATGTCGTTAATGACATGACCTAATGTCTTTAACGAAATTGTATTTTCGTTAGTGACATTAGGACATGTCGTTAACAACAACGAGTAACTAAACCTGCAGGAAACACGTAGAAACAGCAGAAATAGCAAAACGAAAATCCGAAACTTCAAACAATCACAACTTTTGCTATACTTAGCCAATTTGGATGATGTTTATCAGTTTGGAAAGCTCAAGATGTGTGAATATGTTTATGTAAACAAAATACTCAAAATGATTTGAAATCATACTGCAATTTCTAGAAAACAGATTGGTGTGCGAAAATGGAAATAACCGAAAAGAAAATGAAACTTCAAAAAGAAAAGCATATAAATGTAAGCACAAACTCTAGGAACTCAGAGGTTTACCCCGTAGTCATGAATCCACTTTCTTTAAGGTCCATGAAGTCCTTCGAGAAGCTCTCCTTGTTTCTTTTTGGTTGGATTTGGTGATTTACCAAAAATCTTTGGAAGGGATCTATTCCCTACCAAAGTTGATTCTTTAGAAGGTGTAATAACCTTCAATTGAGTGATAAATATGTTGTAAACTCTCCATTAAAGTCTAAACCTCAAGGATTTAATCTAACTAAC
>CATIWQ010345395.1:0-17916 GCA_949673415.1 Euphorbia schlechtendalii | reverse complement strand
GCTAAAATCAAAATCGAACATACCTGGTATACTTGATACATACGTGTAAATATTGCGTTGTATTTTGTGCTAACCCTTGTGGATGCAGGTTAGATCTTAGGATTTAATTTCCTTCGTGTATTGTATATATTTGTACAAATTGTAATTCTTAGATTAGGCGAGCGGTTGTATACCCCGAGGTTATGTAACCATTAATCTTTACTTTTCTTCCTTTACTTAATGCTTGATGTATGGATTTATTACTTTCCGTATACACATTAAATCATGCATTTCAAACCCAAAATGACGTAAGTGCGAATATGCATTATTAAGAGAATACGGTTTTCTATAGATGTAATATAATGTGATCCAATGAGAAATAAGCAACTTATCCCGAACCCGAATCTCTGTGTCTTATTGGGTAATCCCCCGGACGTTAAGCCTCACAGGACTCTAATTCCTGGAAAGAGCTAATCCAGGTGGCGACTCCATACCAAGAGATGGTGGATTCGGGTTCGAACCGATCTAAATAAAATTTTCATCCTCTCTTCAAAAAAAAATCTTTTCCTGGGCCCCCAGCCCAGCGCAAACAATTTTCCAAATGCCCCGGTGGACCGCGCCTCTAAACCGCGCGCTCTCGACCCACCGCTCCTTGTCGTCCGCTCACAATACCTCTAATAAGTGAGCTTGATGGCGAATGGCAATTTTCTCAGTGCTCTTCTTCTTAAGTGAAGCCACCTCAGGAGGAAGACGGGTGAGTGCACCCAACTTAGAGCGAGCTTCTCATCATCCAACTTCAAGTCTGGGCCAAGCTCGAATTCCCATGCCTAGAAAAAGAAGTAAGAATGAGAAGGAGCAAACTTACGTAGATATAAGATGAAAAGAAATCTCTTATTTTCAAATTTCAAGGATATGTACCTCAATTATATCGAAGGGCTCATATGAGGTGAGTTTCATCCTTTTGTTAGGAGGCGAGGGTGTTTCAACATCCCTCTCCGATGGTCTTTTCATACCACTGAATGTAAGCACCTCGGTCTCAAGTTGCTCCAATAGGACTTGGACCTCATCTTCAGTCATTGGTGCTTTTCCTTTCGCCACCCGCCTTGCCTTGTCAGCTTCGATTGAACTTTCAATCTCAACCATATTCTCAACAGGAATGGAAGCAGTGGCATTGAGCACTACAACCTCGGTCGTAGGTTCCTCCACCATAGTAAATTTTTCAATTTTGGTCGGGGGAATACCTTGATCCGCTCCTTTATTCCCATCCATCTTCTTAGAAGGTTTGTCCTGATAATTTTCTACATCTTCAAGCACATCACCTGAGGGAGTCTAGGTCTCAGTAACAACTAGAGGTGCCTCTCTCACTCCGGCCAATGTAATCCCCCGGCCTTTCTTTTTACCTCTCTTCTTGGTCATGGCTGCTAGCAGAGAGTGGAACGATATAAGATTAGACATACCTACATAAAAAAACAAAATAGTCAAAGGAATTAAAGGTTGAATAAAAGAAATTTACTTGGCTCATCGCCTATAGAAAGCAAGTCCACAATTCGTAGGGCTGTCTCAGCATATTTGTATTGAGAAGGATTGTTAAGCACACGTACAGCGTCCATCTAATTCAACTGATTCACCTCCATCTGATCAAGAAAATACACCGCTTTCCCTTAAAGCTCAACTAAACGACCATCTTCTTTCCAAGAAGATGGGTTACCATGCACTTGGTTCAAGGTGGTGGGGAAAGGAAATCCCTTTTGAAACATGGCATTCTTATGAACCGCCTTTACCTCGTCATTTAGTTGAACCCAAAACCACTTAGATTTCGGGAAGCGAACGGACTCCTTATTCTTCAGAATGGGTCACATTTTGAGGCGAGCGAGTGCAAAATACAAAAGATTTCCCCCCTTGGTTTGAACATGATGAAAAAAATGCCTAAACACCATTCCATCTAGCCAAATTGTCAAAACTTTACATAATTTATCCAGAAGCAGCAACTCTAGAAGGGAGTTGGGAGTTAATTGAGTGGGTTAATGCGACTCCCTCATTATATCTACAACAGCCTGGCTACAAGCCAAGCGAAAGTCCCACTCATTATGCTGAACATATATTACCATGGTTTTCTCAAGGGGATTATCAATAGTATCTCCCGGTGCAAGAACCGACCCAAGAAAACCCGATTTTAGGTAGAAAACATCCATATAGTGTTTCACCTCCTCTACTCTTATATCAGAATGAACCAAAACATCAGATTTAGGTTCACCTTTGAGTTCTTAGGTCTATTTATGGAAGGTTCAGGGTAAAGAAAGAAAGACCCAAATCAACAGGAGGAAGATTCGCAAGGGTATATGGGATAAGAATTCGAGGGAGGTTTGGTGAAAAAGTTGAAGAAGGGTTGCTAGGGGTAGTAGTGGAGATTCCCCCATTCCCTTCCTCATGAAATAACCTTAAAGGAATGGCGTCAATAGGATGAGAGGAATGAACGAAGCTGCTGTGCATATCTTTGTTTACAGAAGAATCAGAATAAGAAGAAGAATATGAAGAGGAAACTCTGAATCTATTCATATTAGGAAAATGTAGAAAGCTTACCGAAAAAGTGAGATGGAGAAGAATTGTAATTTCAGAGAAAGGATGTAGGAGAAAGATATGAGATTGAGTAAAAGATGAAAAGAGGTTATTTTTCCCCTCTTATAGGGATTAAGGAAAAGAAAAAATTCAAAATTCAAAAGGTGCAATGATTACAAATTAATTGCGGGAAATGCAAAAGGGCAACTTATCAGACAAGCCAAACAACCAAAAGTCATGCGTGTCAATCACGTGCCATAGAAGAGTATAATTCATATTTGATATTATACTAAATTCTAAAGAGATGCGATTGAGATTAGGATCATCAAAACGAGGTAACTCAACTCAGCATGTCAACGGAATCAGGGTCGGTCTATCGTACCAATTAAACTACGACTCAACATTGGCCTTCAACACCAATAATGATTAGAGTCAGTCGACTGTACACATTATCTTACAATCAATGTCGGTTTCCACACCGGAAAAATTTAAAGGATCGGTTCTCAGAACCGACCCAGCTATTTCTTCCTAGAGCCAAATCGTAACATCATAATGCAGCAATAAAATAATACCGGCTGACCCTTAAAAAGAGTCGTACAATATCAGGGGAGGGATATCTGATGACAAAATATATCAGATGGGCCCACAAGTCGACAAATAGCCCAAAGAAGCAAAGGACACGTGGCTTCCATAGAGAGAACCATGTGATAAGCGTTCAAAAGGAGAAAGGAGCCATTGGATCCATTACAAACAGGCTCATTAAGACCTCAAATGTAACTCCCACATTAATGACAATGGTCATATGGTTCCATATATAGAACATAATTACTAAGGAGCAAGGTACGAAAAACTCACTATTACATTACTCACATTATATTTGCTATTTTCCCAGAAGCTAACTTTAGCATCGGAGTGGCTACGCCAGATAGACCTGGCCTAGTCCTCTAACTTTAATTATCTTGTAGGTATTTGGTAGTTTGGATCCCATGACATTATGTCTAACTGTAAATCTTTGAGGTGGAGAAGTAATCAATCGACAAGTTGGAAATAACAAAATACTCTCTCTTATCACCATGACCGATAATATGATACATAATATATCACGAAGAAGAAGAAAATTGAGGAAGAGGAGAAACATGTTTGATTAATTGATAGGTAAGAGAATGCTCTCACAGTTCACAAAATTCACATGCCTTGCTGTGTGTAGCATAGCACACTTATAAGGTTACAACTTACCTTTCTCCTCTAACCCAGCTAATCACAATAACTAATAAGAAATAACTAGATAGATAATCAAATAACTAGCTAAAAAACACAAAATGCACCGCATAGACGTAACAATTTCTATTAAATTTCAAAAGAAGAAATACAATTTTCCCTCACAACATTCCTAAAGCCTTTAAAAGATCCTTACCTTTAAGGTAGAATATTGAAATCTAGGAAATGTTTTCGAATATTAAATGTAAACTCCCAAGTATCATCATCAGGCTCCTCTCCCTTCCATTTGATTGATAGCTTTATTTTATTGTGATTCCCTCACTTCACCACCTGCCTTTCTAGCACAACAATAGGGTTGGTAGTTCCACTGTCAATGTAGGCAACTATTTACATGTTGCAACTTTTTTTGGGAGCTTTGCCTTCAATTGGTTGATACGAAACACTAGATGGATACCCAATTTTGTCCTCCACTTGGTATGGACTATAGATTAAAGGAGACAACTTATGTGTCATCATGCGCACCACATTGTGCTGTGTTCTTATCTCTTATACCAACTATTTAAAACTACAAACTCGTACAAGTGTTGTCAATACCGATAATCAATATAAAAGCAGAAACCACAAGTATACGGTTGCAATGTAGTCTTAAAATATTGATCACACGAGGAAGCAAGAGTCGGTCAGGATTATGTCATAAAAATAAATAAAAAGAGTAAGGTAGGTTAAATTAATAGAAAATATATAGACAACTATTGAAACTATACTCAATATAAATTATACACTTAATTCGATTCCAAAGATTATATCCTTCAATGACACTATTGAATATTTAATTGTTCTACTTCTATGCATGCAAGAAGCCTATGAAGGAAATTGTCATCGAAAACATAAACGCGTTAGTAGAATTTCCGGTTTAAATTTTCTTGAATTCGAATAGGATGTTTTTAGGAATCATTGATAGGGTTTCAAGACAATACATTTCTGTAGCAATTTAAGCTTGAGAACAACGCTTTCAAATATTCAAAATAATGTAGAAAGTAAAGAATACTTGGTTCTTTCCGATTGGACTTATAGGCCCAATCTTTTGAGAAGTAATCCAAGGATCTAAGGAGTGTTGATTCTATTGATTGCATGAAGCGAAGAAGAAGATTTACAGAGTTTATGAACCCTAAAAACTATCTCTAAACAAGTAGTAACAGCTTAGCAAGAAAATATACAAAGATAACTAACCAAGCCACACAAATGAACAAACTGGAGTTTGAATATAAAGCCCCAAGAGAATAACCACCTCAATAGAAGTCTCCATCATACCGTTGATCAGTAATAGCCAAGGATCATAGCTTAAACGCTGTGTTTTAGCATGGTACAAAAAATAGGCTTAGTTTTCATGGGCTCAATACAAGTACAATAGTAGTAAATCGGGTTTTATTATTACAAACCAAAATAGAAAACAATAAGAGGCTTATACTAGGCATAATGGATATAAAATTAAACTAATGAACCATCAATCCTAACAATCTCAACATTGGACATCATGCCTCCATAATAAAAGCCTTCTCATCCTTTGATCAGTAAGGGAAATCACCAAGTATTCAAGATTTAACATGAATAGTGAAGGATCTCTACAATTAAATAAATTAAAAAGAAAAAGATAAAAAATTAGGTTAAAGCTTACGTAACAAAATAAAATAAAATACACCAAAAGAATTAATAAAATAGAATTTAAACAATAAAAGACATAAAATAAATCCTAGGTTAACATGTGGAAATGAAGAACAATGAAGAAATCACAGAAAGAAGCAACTCTAGGAACTCAGAGGCTTTCTCTTTCAATGCGAATCCACTTTGACAAATCCGCTGGATCTCCGAGAACGATCCTTGTTCATTTTTGGTTGTGATTTGTAAAAATTTGATTTAAAAATAACTAATTTCGGAACCTAAATTTGTTTTTCAGTCCAAAAATAGTTGAAAGAAATTTTTAAAAGATGAAAATAGAGTGTCATTGTCAAAAAAAAGTCAGAGGCATTTTGTAATTTTTTTGCAAAAAATTTCCGGTCCTGGTTCCTTGAAAATTCCCCCTATTTAGGGAAAAAACGGATTTGGCTGAGTCTACCGGGGAAGGCCCAGCTAGCCAAGCCAGCAAAGCATTGGCTTCACTAGCTTAGTCAGCGAAGATGTCCTCTAGCTTTGCCAACAAAACCTTTTCTAGCTTCGCCAGCGAAATCCTCACTGATTTTTTTTTGAAAAACCCCGGGAGGAACGATGAGTCCCTCCCAAGGAAAAAAGATTGGGATGGATGAAAATTTCGGGGTGAACGTCCCAACTAGGTTGATGTATCCGCTTGCCTACATCATTGAGCCGGGATGGATATATATATATATATATATATATATATATATATATATATATATATATATATATATATATATATATATATTCTTTTATTATTATTATTATTATTATTATTATTATTATTATTTATTTTTATGTTATTTATTATTTTTCTATTAATTAATTAAAACTCTTTTAAGTGTTTAATTAATTAATTTATTTCGAAACCTTAAATATTTATTCATGCTTTTAAGTATTTTCTTAAGGCTTTTAAAAATTTTTATGGTTCTAAATATTTATTTAGGCCCCTAAGTATTATTTGGTGATGATGAGTGCTCCCATTTGAAGATCACTGGATAATTGAAACTTTGTTATATTCAAGGATTTCATCCTGAAAAGCTATCATCATTGAAGTGGCGAGCTAGTACAGAATCCCATGCTCACACCCTATCTTTCTCCCCATTCAAAACCACAGGCTCGAGCTTGCCTAGATATGCCTACTCCCTTCAATCTTGCATACGCTCACCATGTTGTAGAATAGTGGCTTCTTATGCTTGTACATTTTACGATTCGAGGTAAAACCCGAACCGAGTCCGGGAGTGACTAGAATAGGATTAATTGCCTTTAGGATCACCTGATGAATTTTACCTAGCCCTCTTCTTTGGATAAAACCTTACTTCTTCATTGGCACTTCAGACTACTGAGAAAATAGTGGTACCCTTTTGGAGTTTTCAGTTCCCTCCTTCTTTCCTCGGTAGTTACTACCATCCTGAGCCCCTGAGTTTCTTGCTCCTCCAAAGTAGCAACTTCCATAATAGACTCTTCATCTACTTCAATGGATGGGACTATGCCTAGAGCATGGATCCATGGTTAATCCAAGAGTAAGGAGTAGGTTACTGGAATGTCCAGTATTGTGAATTTGACCTTGGAGTTACTTCTTCTCAAGTTACTTCTGTCTTTAAGGTTTCCATGACGCCTCTCTTTGAATCATCATAAGCCTAGATCATAGTATCGGATTTTCTGAGCATGTCTTTTTTTAGTCCTAATATGGTAGGACTTTCAACGGGCATAGGTTCAAGGATGATCCATCATCCACCATCACACAAGGAATAACTCGGTCAAATATTCACACTTTGATGAAAAGTACTCTGTTGTGTGTTCAAAGCTCCAGTGGTAACTCTGACTATTCAAAAGTTATGGCCGGTAGTTTGTGGGGCGCGATCCCCTCCCCAATTGCAACACACATTTCCACTACCGAAGTGGTGGGTGTCGCAAGCATCTTTGTCAATCTCTACACCAACCCCATCATGTGTCTCTAAGAGATCTCAAGAAGCTTCCAAATACTATATTTTGCTTGAGTTCCCTTTAGCTAATTCACCAGTGGATCTACATCTAAATCATCTTCATCCACTCTCAAAGGAAGCTAGGGTTCAAGTTGCTCCTTAGTGATCTCGTCAAGAGCAGAGTTGTTGAGTTTGATAGTGTCTTCCCTCCAAAAGACTCTCCCAATTCTAGTGATCCTCAACACCCCTTCTTTAATTACTCTAGTCTCAATCGGAGTTACCCAGGGGAATTGGTCATACCCATCATATGATTCTTCCTGGTACCCTTTTAACTTGTAGGCATCCAGGTCGATTGGTTTCTTCCCATACACAATAGTCCCGCCTTCCATCGAGTCCACATTGTTCTACTTCTTCTTCCTTTGGGTCTTTAACACGTAAGCATCCAAATCAATTAGCATCAGCTCTGGCACTTTGCCTTAGTCTACCTCCAACATCTTCCTTGGCATCTACCCTTTTTTGTTGAAATTACCTCGGCTAAAGGATCAACTTCCATATCCTGTCCACCGTTAGTTAATGTGTTCACTTCTGGATTGGACCTCATTCAAATTTCAAAGACCGAGTTAGTGGGAATCCCTAACCCAAATGCAAGAACATTGTGAGCTTCCAACGCATGATCCCTATCCAAATGATGGGTATGATATTATAGCTCATCGAATGACATAATCACCATTCTTGATAGGTGATGGTAGTATCACCTGCGGGCCCTTTCTAAAATCAACCGAATACAGACTTGTTCTGTTAATCTTGTCAGCATCACAACATAAATGAGCATCCACCTATGAAAGTAGCTTATGAATGTTTCATTGTCTCCTTACCTATACGCAAATAGGTCCAACATGCATTACCTTGGTCTTGCAAAGAATAAAAATTGAGACTAGAACTCGACAGTAATGTTGTTTTAGGTTTTCTTACTCAACTCTAATTTCATCTCGTACCATTCGCTTGCAACTCCCGTAAGGGAACAGGGAAATAATGTTACCATCATAGCCGAAGAAAGGCCTTGTGCTCGACATAAAGTATAGAATTTAAAAATGTGAGAAGACGGTGCGTCAGTCCGATACAAAACTGACATACTAGCCAAGTTAAAGTTTATGCTTGATACTTCCTCTCGATGCACAACCTCTCAAATTGCTAGACTGTGCCTTGAGGGCATCCATTAGTATATTTGGGTCCATCGTAGACCCTATAGCAATCACGTACTCTTCCTCCCAGCCAAGCTAGATATTGCTTCCTCCGATGAGATTTTCCCTACACGAAGCAATGTAGGTTCTTTACTAGTGAAAACCAGCGTTACAGCTAGGTTAACCTTCGAGTCATAGTTTTTGATTCCACCCTCAAATCTAAGGTGACCTGCTTCTGCCTCTAACTTCTTCAACACATAGCCCTGATCAATGCTTTTTCCAATGACCATAATGAACTCCCCCAAACTCTCAGCCATGCATTTCAGCACCCTTTTTTCCTCTAATTTGCTTCAAATTTGGGTAAAGGGTTTGTTTTTGTTCTAGCTTTTAAGGTTAAGTCGTATATGATCTTGTTGTCCACTAACTTCTGAATAGCCTTTAACAACTCTTTATAGTTGTTGGTTCCATCTGCTTGAGCTCTCGCAACTTGGTGAATAAAAACCTGAGATTGGCCGAGTAGAGGGAAATGCCATGATATTCCTTCTTGGACATTCTTACATTAGCTACATTTTCCATCTATACCAGCTGAACCTCGGCCTGTTTCGTCTGAACCTGCACGGGGTTAGACTCATTCTTCTTATACTAGGGCTTACTTGCTGGCTTCCTTGTTGGTTCCTCCATAGCATCATAGCATTCTATCTTCTCAGACCTAACGAAAACTTCTTGATAGTTGGTAAAAAACTCCGACCCAATTTTGCTTTTGCAAGATGGCAATGCACCATCCAGTAGTTTGACTATCATCTCCTATAGACTTAAACGAGCTTGATGAATGACTTATATAACCACCCAACGCTTGTAGTAGGACTTCAAATTTTCACCCTGCTTTTGGTATACTACCTCCAGATTCTACATTTCGGTAATCATCAATGTGTTAAAACCATAATGCTCGATCATGGCTTCGGAGAGGCATTCCAATCATAGGCTATATCTATTGGAAGGTGGCTGCACCATTCATTAATCAGACTGCTGAGGGTGACTATAAAGAGCTTGGCCATTATTTGGTCGATTACTTTCAATGCCGTCATCACTATTTGATAATTCGCTTGATGGTCATGGGGTTTATAGTGCCCATGTATTTCTCAAACTGCAACATTGTAAAGTTTGGTGGAAAAGTATCCTCGTCCCTAATTACCGATTGTGTAGGAAAGGCATTCATTTGACCCGGTGTAAGATGACCATCGTGAGTGGCCAAGAATTGCTGCCATAATTCTTCCATACCCGATTACTAGTGAATATTATTTCCAGCGACTAGATAGAAGCCATATTGAGCTCCTTTACCATACTTCCCCTAGGCCTGAAACATCTAAGAGGATGCAAGTTGAAATTGTGAAGATACCGGTGCACTTCAACTAGTAACTAATGGTTGAGCTACACTCTAAAAACCCTGGATGAAAAGGATTAAGAGGGTCTAATGTCCATTGGTGCCATAGATATTGGCGTAAATACTTTATGGCCCTGCTATCTTGAGAAGAACTGACTTCTAACCTATGGCTAAGAAGTGCTAGCAAAATTGTACCCAGGCTGTCCAACTTGCGCCTGACTCTGCTGACCTTGCCCTGCCCCCAAACTAGTAGTTGTTTAATGGACTGGGAACTCTGTAGGAGAAGGAAAAGGTCCCATTGCTCTAGCTGAACCACCAATGTTAAGGATGATATCCAGATTGGACATCGCAAAGTGGCAAAACCCCCTCCAGAGTGGCTACAATCGGAGAAATGTGGTTTAAGTAATGAGTAGGACTTTTCCAAGTTCAGGTACACAGGAAGAAAATCAGGTCATGCACATCAGATCATGATGCATGATATGCGTGAGATGTTAATGTTATGGCTACAATTAAAAAGGGTTAATGTGCCATGATGCGAAAAAAATAGCGTGTTTTTCAATCCATTTGAAATAAATGGGTTAGTCATTCTGTAAATTGATAAAATGTAAAAATGAAAATCCAACTTCTAGGGGTGGATTTGAGATCTATACAATGTCCATGTGACATCATAACAGGAATGATGTATTATAAATTAAAAGAGGTGACCAACTTACACATGTGATAATAGGTCAATAGTTTAGGATTTCGTACTGTGACTAGAGCTCGTTGGATGAAAAGGTTAAATTGATTTCAGGTTAGCAATGCAACATACCTTGATGAAATCGCATAAAAGTTAAAGTGCATGAAAATAATTACGGTATGTAGCTATTAAATGGATGGTCTGGTTGTTTTGCCCTATTAGGGTGGAGTTTCGCATGCTAGTGTGGTCATCACTATTAAAAGGTATGTGGTGATGCATGAATTATTTCCCCATGCAGGTGGATGGCTCAGGTGTCGTTGTAGACCTTGAAGATTGGCAAGGTAAACTTTTCAAAATAAGTTGGCCCCACGTGGGCCTAGGTTCGGATGTCAACAAGGACATCACAAGATGTGGGAAAAAATATAGCTTGGGTACGCATTTGCCAGCTTGGGCTATGAGTAAGATTTCAAGTGGACATGCACAAAGGGTATGTAATTGCCTCTTGTGGGCTAAGAATCGGATGCCGAGTGGACATCATGCAAAAAATTTGGGTATAAGGATATGCTCTCCCTGTAAGGGCTAAGGGTTAGACCTTGAGTGAATGTCACACAAAAATGAGGGAACATTCACATTTTATGGGCTGAGAGTCGGAGGTCAAATAGACATGACACTGAAAAAGGTAAATGATATTTCATGACTCTAATTGGTTCATGTTGTCCTAGGGTGATACGATCTCGAGTGTCGACTAATCCTAAGTATGTGTGACGACGATTTCGCATCATGAAGATGAGAGCATGCTATGTTCATTTTTCATTTAAATTATTTTAATAGGATGAGTGTGTGATTCAAGTTTCTGTACTAAGATTCATTGTTAGCATGGCACATTTGTACAATGCATGATGAATCAAAAACAGTAAACACATACCGCATAACAAGCAACATTCAAACTTCCAACCATACAACTCCCACGCTTATTGTTTTGGCTAGTCTCTATCCTAATTTTGGTTCATCTTAGTACCACAAGGGTACTAAGGAGTCACCTGCAGGAAAAATTTAATGCAATTGTGATTTTTGGGTAACACCCTAGGGAAAATGCCTACGGCTTATCTATATGAGGTTTGCTTTTGGGTTGCTGATGTATATTGTTCTTGTTGCAATAATGTACACTCCAAGCCTCTCCCAAAATAGGTTCAAAAGAGGGTGGTACATGCGGTATGGTAACAAGTAATCCACTCGCCCATGAACTCTCTTTTCTCAAGGAGGTAGATGATTTCAAGAGTAAGTTTTGCGGTAATAAGGTACCCTATACTTGCGGGCTAATCCCCTCTACTAAAATGCGATATTAATGAATATGTCATTATTAAGAAAATAAGGTATAATGTTATCAATAATTTTAGGTGCGGTCCATAGGGGTTTAAGAAAATCTCCCAAGCAGAGTCTCCACCATGTGCAAACGAAGTGGATACGATGGGCCGAGAGAGCGCTAGGTGATAGGCGCGGTCCTCCAGGGTTTCTTGTGAAAATAAAATATTAGGCTAGAGATCCAAAAGATTAAAGAGAAAATGAAATCAATTTAGATCGTCAAAACAAAAAATCATAGTCTCACAATTTAGAGTGGCCACCTAGATAAGCTCTTCCAAGAATTAAAGTCCTGTGAGGCTTAACGTTAGGGGACAACCCACTAAGACACGGAGATTCGGGTTCGGGATAAGTTGCTTACTTCTTATTGGATCACATTAAATTACATCTATAGAAAAACATGTTTCTCAATTATGCATATTCAAGTTTAAGTCATTTTCGTGTTTATAATAAGATTTAATGCACATACAGAAAGTAGTGAATTCATACAGAAAGTAGTAAATAAATGCGAGAAAATAAAATAATTAATTACAAAACCTCGGGGGATGCAACTACCCGCCTAATCTATAATTACAATCCTTAAAAAAATTGAAACACCCGAAGGTAAATAAAATCTTAGGCATACATTTAACCTAATCTACTTGCATCCACAGAGGTTATCATAGGAGATATAGAGCAAAATAAATATTTACATGTATGTTCGATTTAATATTGAGGAGGCCTGTGTGACCTAACTTAAAACATCGAAGATTAAAAATTCTTATTTTAGGAGAAAACAGTTCATATTATATATAGATATGTTGCTCATTTTTATTTAGTGAAATAATCGCATGGCAAAAAGGTGATGTCTCTTATCTGGGAATAATTTTAATTCCCTTCGGCGGCTATTCTAACATGCATAATGAAGGATCTCCATAATTGAATAAATGAAATAAAACTTGAATAATAAAATAAATAAAATAAATCCTAGGTCGACGTTTAGAAAAGAAGAAAATAAAGAAATAAAAAATGCAAATCTAGGAACTCAGAGGTTAACCCTTTCGACATGAATCCACTTTAAAGAATCCATTGGCTCATTTTTAAGTGTGTGTGTGTGTATTAATTAAAATTTTATTAAGTATTTAATTAATGAAATTTTATATTGAACAATTGAGATAATTAATTCTTAATATATCAGGTTACCCAAAGGTAGACCATTATTTTAGAGCTAATGACACTAAAGTGAATTAATAATATACTTGGTTTTGTATGCATGAATATCCAAAGATAACATGTATGTTCCTCATAGATAATCTATGAAAGTTTTGTTATTTGCATAAATTATGATATTTTGTATGTTCAAGGATCATCCAAAGGTGGACTTAAAATGAATTGTTAAAGTTAAAAGTGTGTTGGAACCCATAACTTTTCCGAAAGAATTAATTAATATGTGATTATAATGATTGTGATTTTGTAGTTAATACTAATATGTTGATGTTGATATTGGGCAATGGAATAATCAAGTTTAACGGGTTAAACTGTAATGATTGGTCTGATTAATCGAGTTTCCAGTTGGGTGTCTATAATCTAGATCTAGCTATAGTCTCTGACAAACTAGCAAACCTTACAAATGCTAATATAGTTGTAGATTATACTCTTTATAAGACTTGGGAAAGATCCAACAGGTTGGCACTTAACTTGATGAAGATGATAATGGATGAAAAATGTGAAGTCATCTAGGATTAGGATAAAAAATTGCAAGGAGATTTATGGTGGAAATTAAGGATTACTCCCATTCAGAAATTGCTGACAAGTCTATTGTGGGAAGATTAATGAGTGAATTGTCAACCAAGAAATTTGAGTGGTCACAACCTATTAATGAGCATATCACAAGTATGCAAAACTTGGTAGCAAAATTGAAGTCCATGAGAATGGATGTGAGTGAATCTTTTATTGTTTAGTTCATCATCAGCTCTCTTCCTTCCATGTTTGGTTAGTTTCATGTTAATTATAACACGTTGATAGAAAAATGGATCATACAAAAGATAAAAAACATGCTCATACAAGAGGAAGGGAGAATATAAAAGATGAAGGATAACGTGACTAATATCACATTTCTTCCAGGATTAAGCAGTGGAAAGAAAGGAAAGGACATGAAAAAGGATAAAGGAAAAGGAAAAATGACTGTTAGGGGAAAAATCAAGGTGAGAAGATGTTACTTTTGTAAGGAAATTAGTCGCCTTAAAAAGGATAGTCCAAAGAGAAAGGCTAGGTTCGAAAAGAAAGGTATGCATTATATTTTTTTACGTTTCAAATCAAATTTAGTAGAAGTACCAAATGATATTTGGTGGTTAGACTTAGGTTATTTCTTTATATCTAAACCATAAACAAAACAAATAATTCTTGTATTTTGGTAATTGAATAAAAGCACGTATTGAAGGAGTGGAGTCTTATAGACTGGTTTTGAACACTAGTTGTCACATAGATCTACAAAAGTTTCTCTGTGCTCTTGAATGTGCTAGGAAATTAGTTTTAGTTTTTAATTCGGATGATGCAGGTTTTAATTTTAAGATTGGACATAACATGTTTTCTCTATATAAACTTTAGTATTAATATGGTTGTGGTAAATTATATGATGGTTTGTATAAGTTTGCTCTTAATTTTAATTTTCATGAATCCCTTTTACTGCATGTTGAGTATAGTACTGAAAGTTCTGATTATTTGTGTCACCAAAGGTTGGGTCACATTTCTAAAGAAAGGATAATGAGATAAAAAATAAATGAAATATTACCTCAATCTGATTATGTGGAATGAGATGTATGTATAGATAGTATTATAGGTAAACAAACTAAACACACATCAAGACATCAAGCCAGAAGAAGTAGTGAACTACTTGAGTTGATATAAATTGATATATGTGGTTCTTTCGATGTTTCTTTATGGGGCGGAAAAAAATATATTATCACATTCATAGATGATTTCTCACGTTATTGTTACTTATATTTTTTTCATGAAAAATCTCATTCAATGGATATCCTCATAGTGTTCACCAATGAGGTAGAAAGACAACATAACAAGAAAGTGAAAGTTGTGGGATCAAATAGGAGTGGTGGATATTATGGAAAATATAATAAAAATGGATAATGTCTAGGTCCATTTATGTGTAAGTCAAGACATACATGCAGAATACACTATGCCATGTACACCATAACAGAATGGTGTATTAGAAAGATGAAATCGTACTCTTATGGATATGGTTAAGAGTATGTTGAGTTATACCATTGTACCTTTATCTTTGTGGATGTATACAATAAAGACTGCTGTGTATTTGCTAAATAAAGTTCCAAGTAAGGCCGTTCCAAAAACTCCTTATGAAATGTAGACTAGAAGGAAACTTTGTTTAAGACATTTACATGTATAGGGTTATCAAGAAGAAGTAAGGATATATAATCCACATGAAAGGAAACTTGATGGAAGAACTTGTAGTGGTTATTTCATCCGTAATCTAAAAAAATTAAAGGGGTACAGATTCTATTACCCTAATAATTTTTCAAGAATTATTGAGTCTAATAATGCTTGGTTTATTGAAAATGGTGAATCTAGTGGGAGTGTTGAGCCATGCAAGGTGGATGTTAGAGAGATGCAAATGTGAATATAAAAAACCTATAAAAATTTGTATCTCCTATTATAATTGTTCTACTTATTGTACCAAAGGTCAACAATGTAATAGAACAACAAACAGACATTGTTAATCCACAATCTTAAAATGGTTCATAATGAACTAATACACAATGAACAAGTTGAAAATGAACAAGTGATAACACAAGAAGTAGCATTAAAGAAGTCTTCGAGACTGAAGAGATCAATTATTTCAAATTATTATGTGATTTAATCACTTAAATATGAATGTTCCTTGAGCAATGATAAGGATCCAATCTCTTTCAAACAAGCCATAGAATGCAACAATTCTGAAAGGTTATTTATGATATGAAAGATAAGATAAAATCAATGGATGATAATGGTGTCTGGGATTTAGTTGAGATGCTTGAAGGGTAAAAAAGGTTGGTTCTAAATGGATATTAAAAACCAAACTTAATTCTAAAGGTTATATTGAAAGGTGCAAGGCCATACTAGCCGCCAAAGGTTACACTCAAAAGGATGACATTAACTACAAAGAGATCTCTCCTGTATTGAAGAAGGATTCTTTGAGAACTATTATGACTTTGGTGGATCATTATAATCTTGAGGCTTCACAAAATGGATGTAAAAATCACTTTTCTTAATGGTTACTTAGAGGAAGAAGTGTATATGGACCAACTAGAAGGTTCTCAAACCACAAGAAAGGAAAATTTGGTATGTAAGTTAAAGAAGTCAATATATAGCTAAAACAAGCTTCTCCACAATGGATTATGTTGGTCCTAAACAACTTAATATAAATAGCAGAGGGGGGTAAATACTATACTTGGTTCTTTTTAGAGTTTATGAAATTTCTCTTCCAAGTTTAGTTTTTAGATGCGTGCTGAGTGAAAACTAGCTGAGTTGGGTCTAAAAGCTATAAACTACTCAGCTTCATTGGTATAATTTATCTTTAATCGTTGCTGAGTACCTTACTCAGCTCGGATTGGTTTTCCAAGCAATACTTGTAAAACAAAGAGAATGATGAACAAGCGAATAAGGTTAGAATGTTAACACTTGAGAGTTATCCTGGTTTGACCCCTAGCCTACATCCAGTCCTCGGATTCTTTTGTGAGCTTTAATCCACTAGTGTTTTCCTTCCTTCTATAGGTGGAGAAGCTTTTACAGTGGGTAAACACAACTACAAAAAGTACCTTTCTTTCTAACTTCCACTCAAACACAATTTAGGTACCCTTCTTAAACTGTCACTCAGATTTCTTAAAGAAATAGCGAATAGAGGATTTCAACTTATAAAATACATTGAATCCTTTATAATGTTAAATCGAAAGTGCTATCTCTCTATTACAAACAGATGGGAAGATTTTTTGTTTGCTCAATTGCTCGATTTAGAATTTCTGTAAGCTGGGAATGATTTAACAGATTTTTAGCTGTTAAGAAATTCGAGGTGATTCACCAAGTTTAAACGTATACTCTAGTCTTCTATTTATAGTTGAAGGTCTTGGAAGTAGCCATTGCAAACTTCACATCCTCATAGTTTCTTCAATTTCTCTTCTCTTCAAATTTTTCGAATATGCTCGTTTCAAACATATTCCAGGGCATTTAGAGACAGAGATTTCGAACGTTGAAGCGCGAGATTAATCCATTAATCCAATGCGTAAAAAACTACTTTTCTTTAAGCAATCCATTTTGATAGAGAGGAGCACGAAATGCAACGTTGAATTCTATTAATGGTTGACTTGTTGACGTTGCAGAGAAGCAAGGGGATATTGAGAAAAACAACTCATGTCAGAGGATTCCTTTTTCTTGGACTTTAGTGAGGATTCTCCAACATTCCGTATTGACACCTTTTCATTGTGAGGATCACTTGAATATTATTTTAAATTTCACCACCTTCTCTCCTGAAAATCATCAAAGGAATATTTCGTTCCTCACAGAAACCGTTAAACGCATAGGTGTCATTATATTTCTCTAAGTATCGAAATAACTCAGCTTTTATAAATAAAAGCTAATTTAATTTAGCTAAGTCTATATCTTGTAAACTATGTAATATTACGCTAAACTTAATTTTTCTTACTCTAAGCCATAACTTAAGTAATAACTTAGTAAACTAAGTTGTTTTCCCTTAAACACCCTCAAGTAAACTTGATTAATTAAGAGTCTACTTAGTACCTGATAAGTGTATGATTACACTTATTATCATATTGATTTTATACACTAAACACTATAGTTTTAGTCATTTTTGTGCTTCATATAAAAGATTTCACGTGGTATGTAGTTGTTTTTTATGCAAATGCAGATACTAGGTAAATCTTGGAAGTAAAATGATCTAAAGTG
>CATIWQ010345389.1:0-45258 GCA_949673415.1 Euphorbia schlechtendalii | reverse complement strand
TAGATGCCACATTTTTGAAGACTTGCTACAACGGTACTCTGTTATGTGCATGTGCATATGATGCTGCAGGTTTTGTTTCATTTTAATTATTTTTTCTCTTTTTTCTTGAATTGTTGTGTTTGATAATGTCTTTAATTTTTTATTGAGTTTTCAATGTTTATGTTGTTAGTTTTGTGCATTTTTCCTTTTGATTCCCCATCTGTGTTTTGCTAATTTTTTATCATTTATATGATTCTACCATATCCCTACCATATTCCTACCAGATAGGTACCTGATTCTGTTTTTTTTTATTTTTCCCCTGATCCGACCATGTTCCTACCATGTTTCTACTAGATAGATACCTGATTTTGTTTTCTTTGATTTTATTCCCTGATCCTACCATGTCCCTACCATGTTCCTACTGGATAGATACCTGATTCTGTTTTCTTTTGATTTTTTCCCCTGATCCTACTATGTCCCTACCATGTTACTACTAGATAATCATTTCTAATTGTGTTATTTTATATGTTTTTTCAGAAATGATTTTTCCTCTTACTTTTGCTATTGTTGATGTTGAAAAAGTTGAATCTTAGGAGTGGTTCTTCCAGCAGTTCTGGGGAGTAGTTGGTGACAGACCTGATATGGTTTTTATTTTGGACCGCCATACAAGTATCAAAAAAGGATGCGCTAAAGTATTTCCGGGTGTTATGCATGGAATCTACACTTATCATTTGTTGAAAAACATGAAATTAAATTTCAGGAGCAACATAGGGGAAATGACAAAGTACTTTAAGCTTGCAAGCTATTCTTACATGATCTGCCATTTCGAAGAGAATATGTCTCATTTGGTAAACATGAATGAAGGGATTCTAAGATATTTGATTGATGTTGATGTTGATAAATGGAGTCGAACACATTCGACCTCTAACTGATATAGTGCAATGATATCGAACAATGCAAAGTACCTCAATTCTTTGACAAAAGCATCAAAGAGTATTCCCATTTCATCCCTCATCGCATTCTTGCATAATTTGGTGCAAAAAAGATTTTAAAGATAAACAAGATCATTGGGAGAAAAACTAAGATTGATTGAACTAAGAGGTATCATAAGAGGGTGCTGAAAAAGTATGATTTAGCTTCAAAGATGGAGGTTGGCATGCTTCATTTTTCTTTCGTTTTTTATTTCTTTGCATTTGTTCCCCCCTGTTCTGATGATGTATGTTTGTTTATATTTTTATTTTGGTTTCCTTTCGTAGGTGGTGTCCTCTATTGATGATTTGGTGTCTGTGAAGAGGAATGGTTTTGAATATGTGGTTGACATGGCACAATGAACATTTACATACAGAAGGTTCCAGATTGATGAGATTCCTTGTACCCATGAGCTTGGTTACATAAGGAAGAACCGTTTATCATCAATAGATTTTTGCTCTCCCTATTTCACCAAACAAAAGATGGTTGCTACTTATGCACGAACTGTTTTCCCCATGCCTTCGACGAATTATTGGGAAATAGATATTGATGATCAATTCATTCTTCCGCCGAACGGTGTTAAAAAAACTAGGAGGCAAAGAAAATAGTGACTTAGGGCTTCTTGGGAGGGAGATAAGAAATTCTCTATACGTTGTAGCTCTTGCGGTGTTAGTGGGTATAATAGGAGAACTTGTTTGGGAGCCAAGTGATGTTTTTATTTTTTTCTCTTTTTAGAATACATGTTACTTGATGGTGTAATTTTCTTTTAATTGCAAATTACTGTTATTCAATTTTATTAAGGTCCTTTTAAATAAATATTGTTCTTTTTTTATGTTCTTACCATGTCGCTACCATGTTGCTACCACATACCTATCAGATGTTAGATAATTTGATCCTTTTTTTAATGGAAATGTGTTTTGAATTTAAGTTGTTATTCGTTGGATTGTTTAATGTGTATTATCTTTGATTTGTCACAATCACTTTTTTTGTAAATGCATTCTAGCTGTTGTTTTGTGTTTACAAGATCGTTCCTACCAAATGGTAATTCTTTGTTGATTACATCACTTCATTATTAATCTACCATTTTTTAACCATACTTGTTCTTACCATGTTTTTACCATGTACCTACTAGTTAGTTATACTTGTTCCTACCATGTTACTACCAGTTAGAAATTATTTTTGCTACCATGTTCCTACATGTTAACATGTTTGTTAACAGTCTCCTTTTTTAATGTCTTTTTGTTTGATGAAATTGACATTGTTTCAATCAAACCATCAGTTAGATCACAATTATCATGAAAAATTCTTCATATTAAAATTAAAAAAAAGTTGTGACAACAATTTGCTAATCATATAAAGTAATTGCTAGAATAAAAAAATAGTGTGTAAACTTGTTCCAAACAACATAAAACTAGATCTAAATTGTTCTGTAATCTAAATTTAATTACATCTAATAAATTTCTGCTACTGATTTATGTATATAATCTTCACTCTCTTCATCAGTTCCAAATCTGTTTTCTCCATGTTTATATAAGCTCAGCCTCAATCTTTTCCTCTACCGATTTGCATCGAATCGCTTTGGCATCTTCTTCTGTTCTATCTTGTATTCAACGTAACTCAACATAAATATACAACAACAGATATTATTTTGGGAAAAGAAGAATGCTCTCTGCTAGGGTTTTCTAAACCCTAGCCGCCACCGTTTACTTTTTCTTGCCGGTTTTCTTTGTCACCCCTCACCTTTTTCTCCGGTTTCCAGCAGGCTTTTCCTGTACTTTGTTAATATATCTAAGATCTTCATGCAATAATGGCTTATTGTCACTCCAACACTGACTTTATTGCAGATTGTTTCAATCAAGAGTTTTCTTTACAGCCAAAGAAGCCAATCATCACAGGAAAACAGCCGCCATTGGCTTCTGATTTAGACCGGAATGTGGAGGTTGCTAAGCCTTCTTATACTCAAGCGGCAGTAGGGAATAGACCAATTGATTCCCATGTTTTTTCTCAGGCAAAGATCTCGGAAAAGGGAGGGTTCAAGTCAGTTAAAATATCCCAGACAGTTTATGAAAACCGAGTCCAGTTATGTGAATTTTCTCTGAGTGGCTGTTTAATTCTTGCTAAAGGAAGTCAGCCACATAAGGTGGAGGACATTAAGTCTCAACTATCGAGGCTTTGGGAGATTAAAGGGGATTGGAAGCTCATTCCAATCGGTTGAGGATATTTTCACTTGATGTTGGGGTCGCTTGAGGTAAAGAATAGGGTGTGGAGCAAGGGAATCCGTATGCCACTAACACCACCAATGCACAGGTGTGGGTGAGACTCCAAGGGTTGCCTTGGGAGTACTGGGACCCTAAGATATTAGCTAAGATTGTTAGTTGCTTTGGAATTCTTCACCGCGTTGATAAAGCAACAATCGAAGGAACCTTAAGATATTTCGCTAGAATTCTGGTTGATGTGGATCTTTCATCGGGGCTCCCTAGCATGGTGGGTGTAAAGCGGGAAGGTAATAAACTTTGGATTGATCTGATTTTTGAAAATCTACCTGCTTTTTGCAAGATTTGCTCCTCGGTTGGCCATTCATCTTATGATTATAGATGCAATACTAAGCAGGTGGTAGAAAGGCCACCGAAATAGGTTGAAAAACCAAAGAAATCGGCTGCTAAGGTAGCCCCGGAGACCCCACAGGAGGCTTTGCCAAATCTGAAGCTATTAACTAGGAGTAAACAATGACAAAGGAGCTTAGAAGATCGCCTACATAGTGAGGTACCAGCTGCAACAGTTTTTACCAACATTAGAAATGATCTTGATAGACAACATTCGATTATTCCCCTTATTGAGAACCGGGAGATTACGAATGCATCAGAGGATGATGAAGATGATCTTTTAGTAGAAGAGGAGGGTAATTTGGTAGAGGAGAATGATAATGGAAGTTCAGATGGCCTTTTCAATGGCAGGGATCTTGCAACTGGTAGCCAGTTTTATTCCCAGGATAATATTATCAACCCAAACACATTAACCTTGTGGTGGATTTTACCGAGGAACAGATGGAGTCCTTGTCAACCAAGCTGTGTAACAAGGGAGAAGC
Organism: Euphorbia schlechtendalii; assembly: GCA_949673415.1. Taxonomy (NCBI): domain Eukaryota; kingdom Viridiplantae; phylum Streptophyta; class Magnoliopsida; order Malpighiales; family Euphorbiaceae; genus Euphorbia; species Euphorbia schlechtendalii. The sequence continues at coordinate 41,225 of CATIWQ010345389.1, read as the reverse complement.
TTGGGTTGATATGGCTAATCGTGAGGAGGCTGAAGGTTGGCAAATTGCTATTAGGGGGAAACATAGAAAATCAACTTCACCATCGCAGAATAAGTGATAGTTGCCCAAGAGGTACGAACTATTATTGCTCTTTTTTAGAATTGTAGGGATATTGATAATGGGAATACACAATCTTACCTTTGTAATTTGATTATGGAATATAAACCTTCGTTTTTATGCCTTGCCGAGCCTATGGTTAATTTCAGCAAAATTGCACCCTCCTTTTGGAGACGTATTGGTTTTGTCTTGATTAAATCAAATGATAAATGACCATCGTCGATGTGGATTTTGAAGTCTCTTACCTATGATTGGAGTCATGATTTAAGTGGAAAATCGGATCAATTTATTGATTTAATTATTCGCAAGAATAATTATACGATAAATCTTGGTTTTGTTTATGCAAGTACAAATGTTGACCAACATTCTATTTTGTTCCATGACATGCGTCTGGCTACCATTTTGAGGGACACGAGGAGAATTTGGATAGGGGATTTTAATACCATCTTGGGTAGCCATGAGAAGTCGGGACTTTTGCCAAATGTGCGTTCTTTCCATGATTTCAGGGAATGTATTGATAATTCGAATCTGATTAATGTTGCAGCTGTTGGCCCCCTTTTCACTTGGACCAATAACCGGGCAGGAGCTGATCAAGTGGATTTGCTCCTTGATAGAGTCCTTGTGAGTGCAGATTTTACAATGTGTTGTAGCTCTTTCGCTACCTTGATGCTCGCTCGTCAATTTTCAGACCACCATCCGATTCTTTTCACTTCGTCCTTTGATGAAAGAAGAATCCCAAGATTTCAGTTTCAGTTTATGTGGCTTTCTCACCCTTCTATATGTCAAGTTATTGAGCAGCACTGGAATTCAGAATTTGCCCACCTTCCACCTTGCCAATTGCTTATCTTAAAGCTTAAATCTCTTCGCCCAATCCTTCGAGTTTAGAATAGGGAGGTGTTCGGGAATTTTGACGATAATATTCATCGTTGTGAAAAAATGCTCCTTGATATTCAAAGCCGCATATCGAGGGATGGTATAAGTGATGAATTAGCAATGAAGGAATTAGATGCTCACTCTCAACTTGAATTGCACCTGCGACAGCGTGAGATCTATTACAAGGAAGCGAGTGGTATTAGATGGCTGTAGGAAGGGGATAGAAATAGGAAACTCTTTCATAGATCTGCCAATGTTAGGAGGTCATCAGCGGGGATCTCTTCATTGGTTGTCAATGGGGTATTGTCTACTAACTTTGACGATATTTCATCTCACATCATTGATTATTACGTCAGCCTCTTTAGGGAGAATTCGAACGTTAACGTGGATTATGGTCTGGTGGACTCGATTATCCCTAAACGTGTTACTGATGCTGAAAATCAGATTTTAACGGAACAGCCCAGCATAGATCTTATTAAGGAAACGGTTCTAACAATGGACTCGAATAGCGCCCCGGGACTGGATGGATTCACGGGAATTTTCTACCAAACATTTTGGGATATTTTCGGGCTTGATGTTTGTAATGTTGTCAAAGATTTTTTTACTTCGGGATTCATGCTTCCGGGATTAAATTCTAGCTTGATGATCCTCATTCTGAAGAAAGAAGGGGCGGATAAAGTGGAGGATTTTAGGCCCATTGCGATGAGCAATTTTGTTTTCAAGATCATAACAAAAATTATTGCAAATCATTTGGGAGGGATTGCGAGTAGAATTATCTCCGATAACCAATTTGGTTTTATTAAAAAGCGGCTTATTCACGAGAGCATTGCGATGGCCTCCGAGGGAGTAATTATCCTTGATCAACGAAGTTATGGTGGGAATTTTTCTATGAAAATTGACATTCGAAAGGTGTTTGACACTCTTGATTGGAACTTTCTCTTTGCGTTTCTTAGTGCTTTTGGATTTTTGGGAGTTGTTATCAATTGGGTGCAAAGCATATTAAACTTGGCAAGGATTTCTATAATGACTGGTATGGGGCAGCAGGGGTACTTTAGATGCTCGAGAGGGGTTCGTCAAGGGGACACTCTATCACCGATTTTATTCTATCTAGCGGAGGATTTCTTGAGTCGGCTGCTTATGTCTTTGGCAAGCTCAAGTTCGATTAGTCAAATGAGGTATGCACCAGACACACTCTTTCCTTCTCACATGCTCTATGCAGATGACATTTTTGTTTTTTGCAAAGCCTCTATCTCTAACAAGGAAGTTATCTAGGATGTGTTCGAGTTATATAGCGCAAATTCTGGGCAGTAGGTTAATTGGTCCAAGTCTTGCATTTATTTTAGTTCTTCCATTACCAAATAGCCAGTCAATAATCTATCTAAAATCACGGGGATCGAACGAGGTGAGTTACCCTTCAATTATCTTGGGGTTTCGCTCTTTCGGGGGGCTCCTAAGGCTGTCCATTTGCGACCAATTTATCACAAGATTATACAACGGTTTGCGGGTTGGATTGGTAGTTCTCTTTCCATGGCTGGTCATTTAGTTCTTGTTAAATCAGTCATTGGTAGCTCCTTGTTACATTCTTTTATGGTCTATAAATGGCAAGCAACTCTTCTTCGTAATCTTAAACTCGCTACTCTTAATTTCATCTGGACGGGTAGTACGATTAAGAGAAAGTTAGTAACTGTCCATTGGTCCATATGTAATAAGCTTTTCGCAATGGGGGGACTTGGTATAAAGAAGTTCATGGATGTTAACAAGGCAATGCTGGCAAAGTTTGCATGGGAATTAATTACTTGTCGAAGAGGGTTCTTCAAGATCTTGTCCAAAAGATTTATAAAGAATGATTTACCTTGTAATTGGTTGATCAAGTTTAGCATTTAGAATTCGGTTAGAGATTCCTATAAACTGATTTGGGAGAATATAATGTGGTTTCCTGGCGTGAATTCCAAGCTAAATTTTTGGAATTCGGAGTGGTTACTGCCTCTGGTATGGGAGAGGCTTAACTTAGCAAAGTCTAATCGAGCGAGGAGAGCTGATTTAGTAACGGATTTCATAAGTAATGAAGAATGGATAGTAGCTCTTCCTCCGTCTCTGCCACCCACTATTTTTCATGAGATTCGAGGAGTTTGCCTCAGCGGGGAGCAAGAAGATTTGTGCTGTTGGAGATCGGCTACTAATGGTATTTTTACTATCAAATTATGTTATCAATGGCTGCAGCCACAACATCAATGGTGTAATATCTTCAGTAAGATTTGGCATAAGTCTATTGCACCATCGCACTCATTAATCTACTAAAAAGTGGTTGACAGATGCATTCCAATGCATGATGTGCTTCGTAGAAAAGGCATGATTATCATCTTTAATTGCAGTTTATGTAACCAACACTATGAAGATGCGAATCACCTGTTCATTGGCTGCCCTTTCGAGAGGGAAATGTGGACTGCACCGTAGTCCTTGTTCGGCAGATCTCTGCCTAGCGCCACAACGGTGGCTGACTTGTTAAGTTTTACTTTTAGCTTACATTTCAGCCCTCAGATTTAAATCTTATGAAACTCAGCTTTTGTTAACATCATTTGGCTGATATGGCGGACCAGGAATAATTGCATCTTTGAGGATATACACCCAAACTTTCATGTTACTTTACAGCAACTTTGGGAAATCTTACGATGGACGGACAGCTTGGGGATCGGTAGCACTTGGAACTCGTTGGTTGAGTTGATGATCTTGGAGAACCTTCATCTTACTCCTCGTCTATCACAAGCTCCTAGAATTCTCCTTATCAAGTGGTCTCGGCCTCCTACTGGCTGGATAAAAATCATTACTAATGCATCTTCGGAGGGAGCACCGGGTCTATCGGGATGCGGTGGGGTGTTTAGAGATTCTAACGCCAACTTTATTTTGAGTTTTGCTTTTTACAGGGATAATGCTTTTGGTTTTACGGCTGAGCTGGAAGCGAGCATTCATACGCTGAAGTTGGCAGCAGATAGAGGATGGACATAGATTTGGCTTGAGAGCGACTCCACATACGTGGTACACATGCTCCGAACTAGGGGCAAGCGGCTGCCTTGGTTTCTTATGGCTGCTTGGAATGAATGTTTACGTCTGATGCAAAACATGCATATTTTGTTCTCACATATTTTTAGAGAAGGGAACTTTGTCGCGGACGCTCATGCGAATCACGGATGAATTATAACAACCCCTACGGAATGGCTTCAGGCTCCTCATTTTTGTTGGGGTTTTTTGTTTCATGATTCAAATGGTTGTACCAACTATCGTTTTAGATAGTTGTTTACTTTTCTTTTTTCTTTTTTCTTTCTTAGATACTCCTTTGTACTTTTTGCTTTTTATCTTTAATAATATTTTAGGGGGGTCGTTAGGAGTGGGGAAGGGCGGGTCCCCCTATGGTGTTAAGGCCATGGCCTGCCTTCGGGTGCGGGCCGTAAGCGACATTTTCACTAAGGGACTAATGTCATCCTTGCTTCTTTCTTCCTGTCCCTAATCTTATTTAAAAAAACATAAATATACCACAATCACTGCAACTTTCATTTTAAAATAACAACTTTTTAGTGTTTCATTTTGTTATAGGAAATAGATAGATATATAGTTATATGGAAATAGATAAATAGAAAGAGGGATAGTTAGAGTGAGTGCTTTTTACCACTTTTTCTACTATGGCAAGTCTTCGACCATGACAATCTCTAGTCGTTCCAGTGGCTTTTCTTATGTATGGTTGTGAATTATAGAAATCTTCAAAAACCCAGAAATTAAATTTTTTTGATGAAGTATGGGATTATCCTTGCATATCTTGTTGCCACGATTGTTGTGTTGTTTTACCTCAGCTTGCTTCTCAGTGAATCATTTATGCAAAGTTTCCTGGTTTTCACTTCAAATCTCCCTAAAATCCAATGCTCTTGCTCCAAGATCATTGGGAAGTACACATGGTCGACTTGTTCCCATGCTAAGATGCATTGCATCCCTACGCCCAACATCCTCTCTGCGATCGAGTTCTCTAAGTTCACGAATTTATCCAACTCCTCCTGCCTTCCCTCTATGTCCATCATTGCAATAACTTCTTTCACCACCCCATCAAATTCAAGGTCTATTGTGGTGAAGCTATATTTTATTTTTTTGTAATGCTTTCCCTTTTTCCTTAAATAGTACATACCGTGATCAAGGTGCTGCAACAATATAATCATTTGATGTGTATAAGTTTTTGATAATAAGCATGTAGGTCAAGTGTGGTTTTTGGCACTTCCTACCATGTACCTACCAGATAAATTCTAGTTCCATATCAATTTCTGTTATCCTACCATGTAACTACCATGTTGCTACCACATACATACAATATCCACTACAACTTGTTTTAATACCATGTTTCTACCAGCTACATGTAATATAATTCACATTTAATTTCTATTACCATTTAACTACCATGTTCCTACCAGTTACAAACAAGGTCCAATACAAGTTTTGTTTTCCTACCACGTGCATACCATGATTCTACAAAAAAATCCAGTTCCATATCAATTTCTGTTATCCTACCATGTAACTACCATGTTGCTACCACATACATACAATATCCACTGCAACTTGTTTTCATACCATGTTTCTACCATTTACATGTAAGATATTTCACATGTTTTCTATTACCATATAACTACCATGTTCCTACCATTTACAAACAAGAACCATTACAATTTTTGATTTTCCTGCCATGTGCTTACCAGATACAAATAGATTCCAATGCATTTTTTTATTCCTACCATGTGCCTACCAGATAAAAATAAGTTTTCAATATCTTACCTCACTTGCAAGGTATTCTCCCAGGAAGAATAGTTTTGCCCAGAATGTCTTGCTTGATATGTCATTGACCTTGTACTTGAAGGTTGGGATGACATCATTCTTGTACCATTTGTTCTTCCTATTTAATTTTGTTATCATTAAAAGATTTTAGTACCATTTCTTTACACATATTTTAAAAGATATACTAGATGCATGAGTTACTTACATTTTTTGAGAAAGTTTCCCATCTTTGAGGAATTGAGTTAATTCCTAGAGGGGCATTCTTATCCTTTATTTCTTGCCCAATAAGAGCAAAGTCATCAAGTACATACAGTCTAACATTCCCCTTCTTCTTAAGTTCTGACCTAAAACTTGACGTGTAAGGGGTTTTTTACTTGTTCGATACTCTTGTTGCTCTCTTTTGGCGCCCTTGTTCTTCATTCTCCTTTTCTTCTTTTTCCATTGTAGCCTATTTTTCATGTTTCAAAATAGAGTTAAAAATAAATATTTTGGTAAGTATTTTCATGAATGTAATATTTTGTGCATGTGTTATTGTTTATAATACTATAAGCACTTGTTTACATAATCTCTCCTGCGAATTTTTTTCAAGGTAGGAATCTTCTATTTTATTAATCTCAGCCAGATAAAAAAGAGTCTAACGAGAAAGGAGAATCGTCTTGATAATATTTATTTGATGAACATTGACTAGATTCATAGCAATGTGTAAGAAGATGAGTTTTGTTTTTATTTAGATATTTTTTACCTTCTTGAGCGATTTCATTGTTTCTGCTACTTCCAACTCATGTTCGGTTATTTTCTCCTTTCATTTTGCATCAACTTCTTGTGGTTTCTCCTCTTTATCACTTTGAGTGGATTCAGGGGTTGGCTGGGTTAAGCTATGGAACTTTGGTGTTGATCTCAGCTTTCGCTTCTTTCTTGTGAAGGTCTTTATCCGATCATGTTCCATTTTTAGAGCTTGACTTTCAGTTGAATTTTCTTTTACAACCTCCCAGTTCACTTCATTCAAGCTTTTCGTGCTTTTGTAGCTTCCACCCCTACTTCTTCTTCTGCAATTATTGTCGTCACTTGCTCTGTAGGATCTCCCTCTGCTTCTTCTTGGTTTTCTGGGGTAATATCTCCTACTTCTACCCGCACATTTCCTCCAATCTCTACTTATTTCTCCACTTCATCCTCTGCTCCTTAACTCTCCTCTTCTTCTTGGATTTCATCGTACTTCTCTTCATCTTGCACTACTATTGAGAAGATTTGTTCTTCATCCTTATCCTCTTTATTTCCCTTAGCAAGGTCCTATTTTTAAAAACAACAGTATAGGTTATTGAAGTAAGATTTTTTAGCTATAAAGTGGTTTTTAGCACTTCCTACCATGTGGCTACCATGTTCCTACCACATACATATAATATCATATACCTTTTTATCTTCCTACCATTTACCTACCATGTTCTTACCACATAACTACTATATCCTTTATGATTTTTTGTTTTCCTACCATGCGCCTACCATGTTGCTATCAGATGAATACATGATTATTTACTTTTGTTTTTGTCTTCCTACCACATATGTACTATATTCGTTATGATTTTTATTTTCTTACCATGTGCCTACAATGTTGCTACTAGATGCATACAGGATCATTTACTTTTGTTTTTATCTTCCAACCATGTTCCTGCCACATTCCTACTATATTCGTTATGATTTTTGTGTTCCTACCATGTGTGCTGCCTGATTCATACAAGATCATTTACTTTTGTTTTATCTTCCCTTCCTACCATGTGCCTACCACATACCTACTATATCCTTTATGATTTCATTTTCCTATCATGTGCCTACCATGTTGCTACCAGTTAAAAATGCCAATTTCCATTTTTCTCCTTTTCTACCATGCATCAATTATTGTTATTTTCTTTTATATATTCAAGAAGAATGTTTTATGTTTGCTAACCATCATTTCAGCATCTTCCTTGTCCTACATATCTTGATCTTCACTATCCAGTCTTGTTGTTCCAATTACTTCTTCCTATTGCTGCTTGTCTTTTCCTTCTCCATCACTTCCATCCCCTTCAGTCTCTTCATTTGTTTGTTTGATGTAAGAAGTTGCAATCTCCATCATCATCTCTATATCTATCCCCTGCTACAAGACATGTAATTTTTTATATCAAAGTTTTTTTGAAGCATTTTGCTACTCCTATCATATACCTAACATGTTTTTCCTTCTATGTAGTTTGAATCTTAATTAGCTTTTTACATCTTCTCCTTCTGTGGACTTCTCCAGTTTCTTTGTGTTTTGATTTTCCTTCGTATCTTCAAGCTTTTCTATGGAAATTATCTTTGTTTTTTCAACTGTTATCCTCTGTGTTTTTTATTTTTAGATATTCTTTGTTAGTTTCTTTTTTTTTTATCATTTTAGTAGTAATAAAGTGGTTGATTAATATACTTACAGTTGTCACCAAGGTTGTTTCGTCTGTCTCTAGGACTATTTTATTGTACTCCTGCATCTCTTCATCCTCCTCTCCCTTTTCTCCTTCCTGTTTGTTCATTATAAGGATTACAATGATTATCTCAACATTATAAGAATCATATGCAATGTATATTTGTCAAAGAAAACTAAAAGAATCTTTTAGATTGTAGTTTTTTCTTTCCTACCATGTTCCTATCATGTAAATATCATCTTCTATTTTGTTTATTTTTTCAAGTTCATGTTCCTACCATGTCTTTTTAATAACAATAATGCATATAATTCAAAGTATAATAAGAGTAGAGTATTTTAGTTTACTTACAACACTCTCATATTCATCCCCATCATTGTTATTGGGGGAGTCATCCAGCTTGTTTGAACCTTTCTTGCTTGATTCTCCTCTAGAGCTTGATCCTTCTAAGCTTCCACCTTCTTCTGAGCCAGATTCTTCATCGGAGCCATCTTCCTCCTCGGACTCATCTCCACTTCCATTCTTTCCATTTACATCGGAGCCCTTGTCATCTCCTTTTCCTTCATCTTCTTTGTCGCTTTCCTTCTTTTCAGAATTTTCATCGGAGCCCTCTTCAGAATTTTCATCCGATCCTTCATCGGACTCTCCAGAACCTTGAACTATTCCTTCTTTCTTGATAGTTTATTATCCTCAAGGACTTTCTTCATCTCCTCCACCTACCCTTTGACATTCAAATGATCTGCTTCAATCAAATCAAGCCTCCTTCTTATTTTAGCAAAACCTTTTTCCATCGTGGCTGCCAACTTCTACATCTCATCCAGTAGGGGAGTTTTATTGTTCACTTCTTCGAGTGTTAATGGTTTAGGCCATGGGATGAATTCTTCCATTGGTATATTTATCAACTCATTAGTTTCTGGAAAAATCTTCTTGATGTTTAACTGCATTTCAAGTAATTTTTTTAATAAAAATCATATATTTGTATGATACGCAAGACAAATTAAGCATTTTTAAATCAGAGCATGGTAGGGACATGGTAGGAAACAAAATAGTCCCACATATAACTGATCAGAGGGATTGGCAGTTATATTCCACCATGTCCCTACCATGTCACTACAAGATGCATTAATATTTTGACATGAATGTTATTTTTGTTTGAATTAGTTGTGGAGTACATATAAACATATCCCCTTGCTTGAACAACTTCATTTCTAGCACAATGGTCTTGCTACTGCTATCGATCGGTTCCCATTTGAAAAACCTTTCTCTCCTTGTTTCATCTAGGGTTCTCTTACAAACAGCCACCTCGCACCCCCCACACACCTCTCATAGAATCATACTTACAGCACCATCGGGAAGCCATTTATCATGTACATGCCTGGTATGATCTTTTTTCTTCCATTCGATTTTAGCATAGTTAATGTCTACCGGAAAGTCAAATCCCCCATGCAGCCTTCATATAGTGGTTGCTGCGTATCGAGTGGAAGTACTCCAGGAGTATCTTCCTGGATGGCTCATTACCCATGAGGTAGCAGTTGATGAAATACACAATTGTCAGGATGATCAGTCATCATCTATCTCAACTTTTACGCTTCCATTGTTGCTTGTATCATTCCTCGCTAGGATCTTCTCCACCATCACCTTTGTTATTGTTCTCACAGAAGTCATTGGTTTCACCAGTCCTCAATACTTTATAACCATCCTCGGGTATTGATCGCAGTCCGGTGATTAGGATGAAGTACTCCTTGCCAAAATAGACTGGCTTATCTCTTATCAGGAAAAACATGCAATTTTTATTTTCGTGATCGATCTCCCTTATCAGCAGGTTATGCAACAAGTTTCTATGTGCACTCATTTTGTTATTTTCCAAGAATTTCCAGAAGATGGTTACCTCCAACCGTTATTTCTCATTTGGTCCATTGTTGTTTATGAAGTAGATCACCTTCTTGTCCGGTGTTGTGTTAACCCCAGCATTATAATTTTCTTTTGCTAGTATCACCGGCAGTATTTTCTGCAAAAATGTCAAAATGTGTTTGTTAGTTTTTGTATAAAGATTGTGAAAAGAAGTTAATCTCAGTTTCCTACCATGTAACTACCACTTTCCTACCATGTTACTAGATGGTGCTCCTTTCATTGATTTTTTATTAGGAAACCACATACATCAATTTTAAATATATTTGTAAATTTTTGTATTCCTACCATTTCCCTACCATGTCACTACCATGTTAGAACCGGATAAAAAACAAACTGCTTTATTTTTAATTTTCATGTTTCTACCATGCCACTACAATGTCCCTACCATGTTACTGAATGGTGCTCCTTTCATAGAATGTTTATCAGGAAACTACATCAATTTTTGAATAGATTTGTCAATTTTTATCAACCTACCATGTCACTACCATTTTAGAATCGAATAAAAAATAGACTCCACTTTGTTTTTAATTTTCATGTTCCTACCATGTCACTACAATGTTCTTACCATGTCACTACCATGTTACTAGATTGTGCTCTTATACCAGATTTAGTCATTTTTTAACTCGTTTTTGAATTTAAAATGCATTTGAAGTTACCTGACTCTGTTGCGTTTGTATTTCATCATCCTCACTCTTAGATGCGGCTTCCTTTTTCTTGAGTTTTTGTATTTTGGTTTGTTTCTTAGAGTTCGACTTCTGTGATGCTCTTTTTGGTATCATTGTTATCTAATTTGGATGGAAATCAACATAAATAGAAGCACATTTGAGAGATTGAACTTCATTTAGGTATTTTGAAATCTTACCTGGATTCGGTTTTTTACTGTTTGTTTGATTTTTTGCATATTTCAATGTCGCGTGGTACTTCCTTTCAAGATTTGATCTTAAATAGGCAAATGAACCATCGGTTTATGGAGGAGAACGTGGTTTTAAGAGATGGTGTGAAGAATGATCGTGCATTTGCAGTGTTAGAGGGAGTTCAGAGTGAATAATTGTCAAAGATAGTGAGGGAGAATGGAAGTCGAAACGCGCAATGTAATCAAGGTGAAATGTTTTGCTCAGGATTGTAATTCGGGCCATAATGAAAGTTATTTGGTAAAAAAGGTTAAGACCCATAACTTGGGCTAATGGAAATACTAAAAAACACCCCATTTAAAAAAATTTCCCATAAAATAGAGAGATTACTCATTGTCAAGGCACCATTGCAACTTATTTTTTGTAGAGACATGTTAATTTAAGCTCGTTGGAAGTAAAACAATTCACAGAATATCAAAAGTAGATGTATGTTGAATTTGTTAGGGTTCCACCTTTAGATCTGAATTGAAAACCTACAGAATCTTAAGATAAAGGGAGAACGAAAGGTGCATACCTTCAAAAGAAGGAACAAAAAATCAACAACTAAAGACGATATTAGAAAAAGGAAACGATGTAGGAGAAAAATAACATAAGAAATATTAAATCAAGAAACTGAGGAATGGTTATAGAAGTGAGAAAGGATCTGTGAGCGAAAGACAATCCACTCGTGCGGTCACCGCGAGGCGCCGGCCCCATGATATGGGGCTTGGGGTTTTCGAAAACAAATGTTGTTGGTTGTGGAAAGAATTCCAAAGACCCGAGGCCTAAACCTCTAGCCTATGTTATACAGAGTCGCCACCCGGATATGCTCCTCCAAGAAATTCGGTATAGCCTAGATCCGTTAAGGCTAAACTATACTGTAGTATAGAGATTCGGATTCGGATGAGTTTGCTTACTTCGTCATTTGTTTAAGCCATATTAGGCAATTGGCTACCATTTTCAATATTATAGTATCCCGTTCTAAGTCATTTTTGGGTTATATTTAGCATGCACACGGAAAGCAATAAATAAATACGAAAAATAAACACGTAGGAAAATAAAATGCGCCTAGTCTATGGGGGGATTAATTACATCATTGGTTTGGGGGTTTTACAAAATTACCTAAATATAAGAGATCTAGGGGAATGAATGCATTAATATCCTATTATACAACCGATCTAACAAATATATAATTTTTAATAAAATAAATGCGATACTCGAAAGAAAATAAAATCCTAGACATACTTCTAGTTTAACCCGCCTGCATCCATAAAGGTTAACACAAAATATTTTCACAACATAAATATGTGCCAGTGCACCAAATATGTTTCATTTAGATTTTGGTAAGACCCGTGTGGTCGAATTAAATAAAAAAGTGCTGACGAAGGCTCGTGGATTTTATTGTAAAAATGATTCATTTTTATACAAGTATGTTGCTCATTTTATTAATGAAAATGCCGCATGTGAATTTTGTTGGGTCGGGTATCCAAGAATGGGGTTCTCTTCGTGGGGGTTTCCTAAATTAAGTTTAATTATTTACAAATAAATGAAAGTGATAAAAAATTCTAGGCCCATGAACATAATCATTATCTTTTGCGTATATTCCGAGAAAATTTTAAATACGATAACAATTTTACCTCGGTTAAGAGGAAACCAGTATTCAAATTTCTCTCCCGGAATATATCCAAAAGATTAATATAAAATTATTGTATTTATTTTGATATGATCATAAAAATAAATTATTTTTGTTAATTAATCCATAATTAGTAAATAATATAGGAACTTGCATTTTTGAGAAAAAGAAGAGGTAACATCGGTACCGATTTTTTAACGTCAGTACCGCTGTTGAAAATTTTAGGTAACATCGATACCGGCATTGTAACATCAGTACCGATGTTACCTTTCCAGACCTGCAGAAAATAGCAGAAACAGCACAACAAAAAATCCAAAACTTTAAATGGTCATAACTTTCTCTATACTTACCCGATTTGAATGATCATTATCATTCCGGAAAGCTCATGACGTATAGAATATGTTTATGTAAACAAAATATAAAAATAGATATGAAATTATACCGTAATTCCTGAAAAATAGTTTAGTGTGCAAAAATAGAAATAACCAAAAAGCAAATGAAACTTAAAAAATAAAAGCGTATAAATGTAAGCACAAACTCAAGGAACTTAGAGGCTTACCCTGTAGTCGAGAATCCACTTTTCCGAGATCCGCGAAGCTCTTCCTGGAAGTCCTCCTCGTTTCTTTGGTTGATTGTCAAGGTAGTTTGGTTCAAGAAAACCGAGTAATGGAGCAAGTGTTGCACCACAAACTTTAATTGAAATAATTTTCGTGTAGTTATAGATTATGTTTATGATTTCTTTGTCCAATTTTACTGATTCAAAACTTTAAAATAAATGTTTAAAAGTAGCTTGGTTACAAGTGTGAAAAACTAGATTTTGTTAAATAAAACCTTTCTTTTTCTGGAAATACACTGATATTCTTTATCCTTTGGTGTTCCTCCTCCCCTAATTGAAGAATATAAGCCCCTTTTTATAGTCAGCTCCCTTCAATCCAAGTCAAAAAGGCTACATGTACATTTTTGGCATTTTCCTCCATTTTCTTCCCACTAATGTCCCATCCATCATTAATAGAGGGCCATTTCCAGCCACCTTAACAGTGAAAAGTGACTGGAAATCAATTATTGAAAATTTGTTCAATAATTTCTGGAATTTTGCAATCATTCTACTGATACTGTCATTGCGACATCGGTACCGTTGTCATTGTAAATTAGTAACATCGGTACCGATGTAACTATAATTTAGTGACATCGGTACCGATGTCATTTTTTTGTGACATCGATACTGATAACACCAACATTGGTATCGATGTCATGACATCGGTATCGATGTTAAACATCGGTATTAGACCGATATTAGTTACATTGATACTAGTGATTTGTAATCTGACTTTGGTTCAAATTGGATTTAGTTAGTGATGATGTAGCAATATCGATGCCAATGTGGTAATGCCGATAGTGGTCTAATTTAAATAAAAAAACATCTATGGTTTGTAAAGAAACGAGGAATGCTTCTCCTTAGGACTTCTAAGACCTTGTCAAAGTAGAAGACTAACAAAGGAAAATAAATTACCGCTTCATCATTGAACTCGCAAGAGAGGATTAAAATCCTATGCTCACAGGCTACCCCTCGTGGGATCACTACTGATATGAGATCAGTATGGTCCCACGATTGAAAGAGTAGCGGGGTTTAGAAATGATACCTGACTAGTCGTGGTTGGCACTTCCCTATGTGGGGTCTTCGTGACTGTCCAATTGTTTGCATCCTAGTGTTATTATTGGTATGCCTGGTTTCCTGGTGCTCATTGTGAGTTATGGTGGATGCCCCTTGTGAGTTGACTATGGTTTGACTGTGAGCATTGGAACTGCTGGGGAATGGATGAAATCCATGTGTTCCATGCCTTTGATGATACATCGAATGTGATAAGTCTTCGTCAAAATCCATTCCGGGATGGTTGACAGTTGTAGTCTGAAATGGATGCCCCTTGTGAGTTGACCTCTAGGATAACTGTGACCCTTAGAACTGCTGGGGAAAAGGATGAAAACCGTGTACTCCATGCCTTTTGATGATACATCGACTGCTGTGAGTTTGATATAGATGTCCCTTGCGGGTTGAAGGGGCACCTGTAAGAATGAGGAATTTTATTAGTAGATAATGGTGACATATGTTTTAATTCTTTGATTGAGATTGCCAAAAGAAAAATTTTTTGCCTCTTCAATCAAGAATTAAAACATGTGGGTTCTGAGAAATTTTCTTTCACCCCCATGATAAATGTGGAAATTTGAGTTTGAGATTTTTGAGGATGTCCCGATGACCGCTCTGTTGTTTTGGGAAGCTTTTATGATGTTGTAATGCTCCTTGAAGGAGGCTTGTTTAACAATAATTTTCCCCTTGTTTTTTGACTTTCCTCCTGTCGCTATTGGTAAGGAAAGTTTTGAAAGGAAAGTGGACTGTAAAAAGTCCATTGACTATAATAAGTCAGGAAGATGTGGACCGTAATAGGTCCATAAAAGATGCGGACCGTAATAGGTCCATTGATTATAATAAGTCAGGAGAATGAGGACCGCAATAGGTCTATTGATTGTGACAAGTCAGGAAACATGTAAATGGTAATAGGTTTGTTGACTATGGTAAGTCAGGAAAATGTGGATCGTAATAGGTCCGTTGACTGTGATAAGTCAGGAAAGGTGCGGACTATATTAGCTCCGTGAAAGATGCGGACCATAGTAGGTCCAATGACTGTAATAAATCAAGAAAGATGCAGACTGTAATAAGTCCAGGAAAGATGCGGACCGTAACAAATCTAGGATAGATGCGGTTCGTAATAGGTCCATGAAAGATGCGGATCGTAATAGGTCCATTGATATATGTCTAGGATAGATGCGGACCATAATAGGTCCGTGAATGATGCGAACCGTAATAAGTCCATGAAAGATGCGGATCATAATAGGTCCATTGACTGTAATAAGTTAGAAAAATGTGGATCGTAATAGGTTCATTGACTGTAATACGTCAGAAAATACTAACCGTAATAGGTCCATTGACTGTAATAAGTCAGAAAAAAGTGGGCCGTAATAGGTCCAATGACTGTAATAAGTCAGAAAATGCAAACCGTAATAGGTCCCTTGATAGAAAATCTTCTATCGTAACTTAATTTTAAGAAAAATGAATATATAAAAAAAATTAACATCGATACCGATAGTGAATCATCAGTACCGATGTTGCGACATCGGTACCGATATTGCCATATCGGTACCGAAGTCGTAAATTCCAATGACAGAACCTATAAATTTTTTAAAAAATCATTTTGTTTCGTTCATCCACATTCCAAATTTTCACTCAAAATAAAACTCTGATTTTCTTCTTTCTATAAGACTTATGATTTTCCATCATGAGGGCTAAGATTAAGGGTAAGAAAACCCGCAACATCGCCGCTTCATCTCTCCCTATTCATCCGGTAAACCTAAGATTTCGATTATGTTTCGTGGCCCAAGGATACGGCTTCGATGCTTCGGACGATTTTGTGGGTTATTCCCTCACTTCTTCCATTACTTCCCTCATCCCAAACGTTTATGAACATGTTTCGAAACTCTGGGTAACCCGATAATCTCTCGTTTATTCTAATTTTTCCGATATTGGATTTTTAGGATTTTAACCTAAAACTTGGATTGGAGCTGATTTCGTGTGGAATCGGTTCATGAATAGGTAGTATTTAGGGTCATTTATGAGTTTATATCATTTAATTTCATGAAATTTGGATTTTTCGGGATGATTTTTGGCCAGAAATCGCTAAACAGTGATGTTGTTATTTTTGTAACCTTAATATCGGTACCGATGTTAGGTTTTTAGACCTAACATCATTACCGATGTTAGCACATCGACCGATGTTGGCACATTGGTATCAATGTTAGCTAACATTAGTTCGCTTTTTTCACCTTTTCTTCATTTTTGACTTTTGGATTAACGGGCTTGCTTGCTTCCTTCCTTTTTGCCTGATTTTGTGGGATAAAGTAGCGTCGTGGATGACCACTTCTCTTGCTTTCTTTTTGCAACCATATTTATTTGTGAATACTAGTGGTATTCGCACCCTGAGTTCTTAGTGGGCCAAGATTCAGAGGGATTCAGATTTGGAGGCGGTCATCTGGGCCATGGGTTTTGGGGGCATTGCGAGTGTGCTCCCTGATCAGATACCACATTTATCGCATGCTACCTTGACTATGATGGTGGAGCACTGGTCGGAGACAACGCACACTTTTCATTTACTGGTTGGGGAGCTAACTATGACCCTTTCTGACATTGTGGCCATAACGAGCTTACGCTAGGATGGCTCCACCATCCATTTTGACATCTTTCTGGATAGGTTTCCTACCTTGTCTCGGGTGATGGGTAGGGTAGAGGAGTTATTTGGCGTGTTTCCCTGTGCGGGAAAGTTGGCGTACGGTGACCTCTATAACCATTAGAGGAGGATTCGACCGGTTCTAGAGGAGCTTCGCCCTCAGGCCATGAGGGCTTTTGTTATCAGCCTCCTGACTTCCTCTTCTTTCCCGTAGTTGAGGATGTGATGAATATCTCGAGCTGGAATTGGCTTTGGGCCATACTTGGGTAAATGTATTACGGCTTGGATTATGCTGTGAGGGAGCATAATAAGACCTTCAAGCTCAGTCACCTCTTCCTTCAGGTACTTGTGTGTTTTCATTCATGGATTACATTTGCACAACTACGATTCTCGTACTAATATAGTTAAATGTGTTTGTTTTGCAGGTTTGGGCTTTTGAGTACCATGTACTCCCTCCTCCCATCTTCAAGGATGCCTCAGAGTAAGAGGTTACTTTCATTGCCCGATGGTACCATCGGGTGAGTGGTTTGCGCAAATGGAGGGCCAGCTACCGTGAGTGCATTCGCCATCTCTCCCGTGATCAGGTATTCTCTTTCTTTCATTGATTGTCATTTTATTCTTTCTACGCAATAAGTTGATAATTGACTCATCATTTTTCCTATTTTCACACTTATGCAGATGGTGGATGATCCCTGGGAGGCCGTGCCCAATAGGGAGGATATCCTAGAGGTGAGGAAGGATGTAGATGATTATCGCCTTGTTCTGGAGAGCCCTCGGTCTTATGAGTGGTATTTTAGTGAGCTAGTCTAGAAGTGGAGGGATTCCACTATAGCTGCTCGGCCTGTGCCTCCTCATCCTCCAAAGGGCGTATTTGACGATCATGACTCTTGTTGATCATATGGATTTCCTTGAGGGGAATGGAGTTGTGATTGAGAGCGTTAATGGTGATTATCATATTCATTTGACGTTGCTCTTATGGCCTTGCCCTTGACTCTGGCATGATGACACCGAGTTGTGGCATCAGCGTCGTGCATAGGACGTCCTCTGTAGGGTCGTAGTAGGGTTATTTGATGATGAGGATGAATAGGATGATAATGACGGTGATGGTTAGGGCGGAGATGACCATGGTGGCCCTAGAGGAGATATGCCTGACGTGGATGCCTATCACAGCCCTACGACTCATATTTTACAGCCTTCTCTGTTTAACACTTCCAGGGTATGATTTCCTTTTCATCATACATGTCTTTCTCATCATGTTTCCTTTTTGTATTGATTGTTGGCTTGGTTCGTATATTTGTAGATGGGTGGCAGCAAGCACGCCCATGTTAAGGCTGGGTGATTTGCGGGTCCCTCCATGCCACCTCTGGATATCGTGGAGGGTCGGGTGGCTACTCCTATGGATGTTACCTTCTCTCTCCTCTCTCTAGTCGGGGACACTACTCAGGTGGAGCTTCTTGCTTGTCATCATATCCTGGATTTCATCGCTCACGATACTACTCATGTGAGATCTTTTCTTCCCATGCTTCGTTTTGTTTTTAGTTTGCCTTTATGTTGATATTTCATTTTGCCAAGTTTGACTAGATGAGGCAGAGAGGGTGGCGTGCCAGTACATGTCGGCTAGGGACTTAATCATCATGCAGAATTATACCACCGAGGTAAGATTATCCCCTTTTACCTTTCTAATTTTCAATGGTTGCCTGTGTGGTAAATGAAAATAATACTTCATGCATGATGTGATTGTGATGTGATGATAAATGATATGATGTATGATTTTTTATGCCAGGTTTTTCTCACGCTGGAGCACCAGGCTCGGTCTTCTATGGAGGCTAGGGCTCGGGAGCTAGGAGATCAGCTGGCATTTTCGTAGCAGCATAACCGGAGGATGGAGAGGGCGCTTTCCTGAGATAAGGGCAAGGGTAAGAGCAGGAGGCAGACAACGGCTGAGGTCGGGAGCATGGAGGTTGATGATCGGGCCTTCGCCAAGCAGCTGAGGAGGATGAGGGCCACCGACATTCGGGGAGAGGCGTCTGGTGGATCTATTCTCCATCATGAGGCTTCTAAGGATGATGTCGATGATGCGAGAAAGATCCAGGAGTCTCTTAGTGGAGAAGAGGAGGAGTTAGACGGCTACACCGGTAGTGATTAGGCTTTTGGCTAATTTAGCCTTTTTAGCGTAACTTTTGATACATTTTACTTCACCTCTTATACATTGGTGTTTGTAAAACTTTGCCACATTTATTTGATGTCTTTCTTCTTTTATCGCGTAAGTGATTAAGGGAGGAAAGTAAGTTGAGTCTTACGAAAATAGATAAATGATGCTATTTTGTTTGAAAAATAAAACTAATCGACTTTTGTAGAGTATACCAACGTGGTAAAATTCTATTAGATTTATTTATCTTTTCTTTCTCCTATGTACAAACTATTACATTGTAAGATGTTTTTTGTTTACTTGTGACGTTTCAACCATTAGC
Source organism: Euphorbia schlechtendalii (assembly GCA_949673415.1). Lineage (NCBI taxonomy): Eukaryota > Viridiplantae > Streptophyta > Magnoliopsida > Malpighiales > Euphorbiaceae > Euphorbia > Euphorbia schlechtendalii. The sequence continues at coordinate 21,848 of CATIWQ010345389.1, read as the reverse complement.
ATTCACGCTTTTCCATGAGCATACACATTAAACATTTTCAACAAGAAATGATATCTTCATTGATGAAAGAAATTGAAGTATAAATGTTTTGGGTGACCTGACTCCTGTCATTAGCTATCTTTCACAATGCTTACTGTAGCTAATGAGTTTATGAAAAAAGGCCCTACTTTTTGCTCAACTAACAGTGTGTTAGCTAACGGGTTTATTTACACACATCTTTTCACTTTATTTGTACTGTTTTTGTCCTTTTTCCTAAACGTGGTAGCGCTTAAGCCTGTCTTGATTGATGGGGTTGACGAACTCGTTACCTTCCATATCCATAATCTTGATTGCCCCTTTACTCAGCACCTTTTTACTACGAAGGTCCTTCCCAATCGGGCCTGAGCTTTCCTCTGATGTCTATGTTCGAAGGTCTTAATTGCTTTAATACTAAGTCTCCTACCTTCACGGGCTACCTCTGGTGTTTGACTTTGTTGTTGTACGCCCTGGCCATTCATTGCTGATACATCTACAAGTGATCTAAGGCTTTGAGGCGACGCTCGTCAATCATACTAAGCTGCTCGAATCTGGCTATAGCCCATTCTGACTCTCCTAACATGGCTTCCAAGGCTATTCTCAAGGATCCTAGCTCTGTTTCCACTAGCAAAACTGCTTCCATTCCGTATACTAGTGAGAACGGAGTTTGATGTGTGGGAGTTCGAATGCTCATTCTATATCCCCAAACTGCGAAAGGTAGCTTATCTGCCCAATCTCAGTAAGTAGTTACCATTTTCCTTAGGATCTTCTTAATGGACTTATTGGCTGCTTCCACTGCCCCATTAGCTTGTGGTCTATATGGTGAAGAGCGATGATGCTCGATACCTTATTTCTCAATCAACTCTAATGTTGCCCCTCTGAATTGGACTCCATTATCTGAGACTATATGGTGAGGGATTCCATACCAGGTGAAGATGTGCTTCTCTATGAACTTGCCCATTTTCTTTACGGTGATGTTGGAGTAGGATTCAGCTTCTACCCATTTAGAGAAGTAATCAACTACTACAATGATGAATATGTGCCCATTACTGGAAGAAGGATGAATTTCTCCAATTATATCGATCCCCCATGCTGAGAACGGCTACGAAGTGGATAAGTTATGGAGATCTGAAGGAGGCAGTTGGCTAAGGTCTCCATAGATTTGGCATTCGTGGAATTTCTTAACTTCCACGATGCATCTGTAACCATAGTGGTCCAATAATATCCTTGACGTTGAATTTTCTTGGCCAGAGCTAAGCTGTTCATGTATGGCCCGCAATCACCTACGTGTAGTTGTCTGATTACGAGCAGAGCCTCTTTTTCATTCAGGCAACGAAGTAACAATCCCTCCGGAGTGGGTTGGAATAGATTATTATCAAGAAGTCGGAATTACATGGCTAAGAGTCGAAGAGAAGTGCGATCTGAGACTATTGCCTCATCAGGATAAATCCCATCCCTCAAAATTAGGAAAATGTCTAACTACTAATAGTTGGAATCTGAATCTACGTCGACTGTCACTACTCGACAATAATAGGGCTCCGTGGATGATTATAGAATTAATGATTTGTAGGGTTGAGCCTGAGGTCCTTCCCGCATGGAGGCTAGAGTGGCTAAGGAGTCTGCAATTTGATTATCTTCTCGTAACACATGATAAAAGACACATTTTTCAAACTTGGTAGTGGCCACCCATATTGCATCTAGATGTGGACTGAGTGAATCCTCCCTTATCTCCCAATCGCCAGTCACTTGTCAAATTACCAAGGATGAATCTCCGATGATAGAGATTTCTTTGGCTCTTACATTGCTCAAGGCTTCCAAGCCGAATAGACAAGCTTCATACTCCACCCCATTATTTGTGACCGGGAACTCCAAGTGCTTGGATAATGGGATGACTTCATTCTGCGGTGTGATCAAAACTTCTCCTAGGCCCACTCCTTTACGATTCATGGTACCATCAAAGTAAATGGTCCATTCTCTCTTGAATTCTTCTACCAAGGATAATTGTTCATCCGGGAACTCCAAGTTTTCCACATAATTAGAATCTATCGCCTGATTGACTAAGAATTCGGTGATGGCTCATCCTTTGATGACCTTCCTTGTGATGTACTCAATGTCGAATTTAGAGAGAATTAATAACCACCGGGAAAGTTTTCCTGCCAATGTGGGAGACATAAGTATTTCATGGGGTCGACCTTAGCCATTGCCTGCACCCGATAAGATTAGAAGTAGTGGCATAGCTTCTTGGTTATCCATACGTTGCAGTGCAAATCTTCTCTACCAATGTGTAGTGGGTCTCATACTCTAGACATTTTTTGCTTAAGTAATATACCACATGCTCTTTCTTGTCATCATGTTCTTGCACTAGCATTGCCCCTACGGAGGATTCTTCAATGGCTAAGTAAAGAATGAGAAGATGTCCTAGAACGGGAGGTTGTAAGATAGGCAGTTTGATCAAATATTGTTTGATTCTTTCGAACATGATCTGGCATTGATCATTCCACACCACCGGTTGCTACTTCATCATAAGTTTAAAAATCGGCTCACAGATGGTAGTCAGGCGAGCAATGAACCTGCTGACATACTGCAAGGATCCCAAGAATGCTCGTACTTCTTTCTCCATTTTTTGCATAGGTATTTCCCTGATGGCTTGGCTCTTATCTGGGTCCATTTCTATACCCCTTTGACTCATGATATGCCCCAGTAGCTTTCTTGAGGGGACCCCAAATGCGCACTTCTTCGGGTTCAGATGTAAGTTATACTTCTTAATTCGGGTAAAGAACCTATCGAGGACTGCTGGATGTTCTTCCCGAGTGTGTCATTTAACTAGCATATCATCCACGTATAATTCTACTTCCTTGTGGATTAAGTCATGTAGCAGGGTCATTGGACCTCTTTGATAGGTTACCCCAGCATTTTTCAATCCAAATGGCATAACATTGTAGTAATAAACCCCCCATTCAGTGATGAAGTGGTTTTGATCTTATCCTCGATAACCATAAAGATCTGATTATACCCTAAGAAGCCATCCATGAATAAGTACATAGCAACCCTAGCAACGCTGTCCATAAGGATGTCGATATGAGGAAGAGGGAAGTCATCCTTTGGTCAAGCTTTATTCAAATCCCTGAAATCCATGCATACTCAGACCTTGCCATCTTTCTTTGCAACTGGCACGATATTAGCGAGCCAGGTAGGGTATTCTATCACTTCTAAGAACTTGGCCTCTATCTGCTTGGCTATTTCTACCTTCACCTTCTCATCCCATTCAGGTCATAATCTTTGCAACTTTTGTTTGACAGGTTTGACCTAAGGATCGATCGGAATCTTATGCTCGGTGATCTCCCTATCCACCCCTGGCACGTCTTCGTACAACTAAGCAAATGCTACCACATGTTTTCTAAGTATATTTGTTATCTTATTGTCCTCTTCAAGAGTTAGGTTGCTTGAAATCATCACCATTTTGAGTGATTATTCCAAACTTAAATTTATTTCATGCAATGATGTATCAGTTATGCTAAAGACATAATGTGCATGATTGTGGAAATGCAAGCTGCCATCTGGCGAAACATCAAACAAGTAAGCAAAGTTTTGATCTATAGATTGATATGCCTCATAGGCAGCATTATTAACATCGAAAATGTTTGAAATATTAAAGATTACATTACTAGCATCATTTTCCTCCACATGTGAAGGGTTTTCACTTATTTTTGAAGCTTGTTCATCAAGGGTGGACTCAACAGGCACTGCCATTACGGATTCTTTATCTGCCTCTATGGTTACAAGCTTTCCTTGGTGAACTAGTTTTTCATATGATGGAGCGTAAAGGGGACAACACAAAGAGCATGGATCTAAGGCCTTCCTAATAGTAGGGAGTATGAGACTGGGATATCCAGTACTGTGAATTTCACTTCAGATTTCACTCCATTCACTATCACAGCTGTGGTGAATGTTCCTACTACTCCCCACTTGGAATCATCATAAGCCCGGATAACCGTATCTGACCTTTCTAACATGCTTTCATTTAGACCTAGGTAAGGCAGCACCTTCAGCGGGTATAGGTTCAGAGCCGACCATCATCCACCATAACACAAGGGATGGATCTATAAAAAATATTAACCTTGATGAATAGGGCCTTGTTGTGGTTCTACTGCTCAAGTGGTATGTCTGACCAGTCAAATGTGATGGCTGGGCTTTTCTTCAAAGGTATCCCTTCCCATATTGCTGAGCGCATATCAATCACCGAAGTAGTCGGTGTTGCTTCCATCTCCATCAACTTTTACACCAATCCTCGATGATGTGCCTCAGAAAAGCGCAAAGCTACGATATGCTGTATTTGGATTGAGTGCTCTTAAGCTAGTTGACCAAAGGGTTAACTTCCGGCTCATCTTCATTAACTACGGGAGGTAGGGGTGGCTCTGTGTTATCCCTTGTAGTCTCTTTGGCGGAAGAATTCATGAGCTGAATTAGATTTTTTCTAAAGACTCGACCACTATGGGTTACTCTTAGTTACCCGTTTTCTATTACCCTCATCTCGACGGGTGTCTGCCATGGATATTGTGGTTCGTCTCACCTTCTCTTTGCATTCTTCACCTGGTAAGATTCCAGGTTGATTGGGCTTTTACCATACAATATCTCCTCACCTTCGATAAGAGGGGTGTTATCAGTCCGCTTTCGGGACTTCAGCACATACCTGTATAGGTTGATAGGCTTAGCTTATACCTCTTTCACTTCTGGCTCTTCAACCTCTTCTTTCCCTTTGTCTGTAATGTACACAAACTCGAAGAGGTCATAATCTTCCATTGCGCTTTTGGTAGATACTAGAGTCGTTCCTACGGAACTCATCTCAGGGGCAGATTGGGCAAGCATATCTAGGACTTGATTTGATGGTATCCCAGTTCCCACAACAAGGACTTCTTCTTCCTCGTGAGTTAATCGATCCAACCCATGGCCTTTTTGAAGTAAACTTTCAAGAGTAGCAAAGTGATGAGCAATGAGATGTCTCTTGTATTCTGGACGGGCTCATTCGATCATCAACCTCACTAGGATTTCTTCGAAGGGTATCTTCTAAATCACCACTTATAATGCCATCCACAGGTGAGCGTACTTTGAGAAAGGCTCATACTCCTCTTGTTGACATGCCAAGAGTTCCTTGAATTCCACGAGTTGCTTCTCCCCATGCACGAAGTCTCTTTTAAAAGCTCTGGATATGTCTTTCCGGTCTTTCTTGTTTGCCTTTGGCTGGTTCATATACCAACCTCCAGATGTGCCTATTACCGAGCAAGGAAAGAAGATGGCTAGCTTTTCATCGGATAGCCCCTAGGCCAGCATAAGAGTCTCGAATTTTGTTAAGTGGAGGGATAGCATTTCGCTGTCTATAAAGATGGGTATCCCACATAAATTGGGTTAGGAGCATGAACATTGCACTATTTTGGGGATTCCCAAAGCCCTTTCACCCTTCCTGGTTGGGTCATGGTTTGGCCAGAACTACTGTTGGAACCAATTATAGATTCTCCTATGGGCTCTCTTTCACATTTGATGGTCACTCCTCCTTTCTTAGGGGCTGGTCCTCCTTTGACATCCACTAGTGTCTCTTTTTCATCAAGGGAATCTGTAGGAGTCCCTGGAATGATTTCCTCTTCAGTTGTGCTTTCTGCAACTAGAGCCTTGCCAGGGTTGGCTCTAACGATCATTTCCAATACTCAGCCTGGTGTCATGATTGACCCTACCATGTTGACCTGTTACCCTATTTTCCTAAAAAACCATTCTAGCATTGCTGCCATGTTAGACAGTTCTTCAAAAGTTTAGAACTCCCTTGGACCGAGATGTCTTCTATATGTGTTCCTGGCCCCATTGATCAGCATCTATACCAGGATGGGTTCTAATGGTCTACATGGTATATAGACTTGAATTTTTATCTAACACCGAGTGTACTTCTGGAAGGATTCAAAATCATTCTGCATGTAATCATTTAGGTCATGCAAGGTGAGTTTAGGCTTTTGCATATGCACAAAGTCCTTAACGAATTCCTTAGAAATGCATTTCCTATTATGCCTTAATGTTGCCGGTTGGTTTCCATACCATTCTCCTGCAGTCTTAGACAAAGAGCATGGGAATAGTTTGGCCAGTTTAGACTCTGGGAGGCCTTTTCCTTTCAGAAAAGTCTCAAATTTGAGAATGTGAAAGGCCTGTGAATCTCTTTCATCATACAAAGGCATTCAGCATAGGTTGTAGCCAGGACCTGAGCAGGCCCTTGATGCATGGAGAGTGGCATTAGCGCTTGTTCCCTCAGTTTGATTTGGCTATGCTGGGCCCTTCCCTTTATTGGATCGGGATATCATGTCAAATACGTGGCTAGGTGGCATGCTTGACCCTACCATCATGACCTCCAAGAGTAAGCTCTAGAATTCTACATCTACTTTTAGTGCTACCTCGATAAGCTCTCTGAGGTTCACGTATTCTCATGAATTGAGGTGGTAATAAAATTCGGGGCGCGCCCCGCTAATAACATCTCCATCAGAAGACTTTTCTCTGGCTTCACTTTAATTGTTACTTGGATTGACATCCACCTGGAGCTGTATCCTTTGAATGTTTCATCCTCATCTTGGTTGCAAGCTGCCAGATCCATCATGTCAGGTTTGGGCATTTCCATGTACAAGAAATCTAGCTTGAACATCTAGGAAATCTGCTGCCAATTATTCCGGACAGGGGAAGGTTGAGTCATGTACCATTCTCCTGCTATTCCCGATAATGAACATGGGAACGAAGTGGCTAACATATCATCTGAGTGACCTTGTGTTCTCATAAGGGTCTCCTACTTGAAGATGTGGAAACTTGGGGCGTCTAGGTAGTCGTACATGGGCATCCCACACATCCTGAACTTTGGGCAGAGACAACCTTCAACCGAGCTTATTCCTGATTCCCGATTTGTGTTTTCATGGCGGGAACCGACTCTTGATTCGATCATCATGATAGATTCTTCTGCCACCTTTTTTACTCATTTCAGGGCAACTTCCTCTTTGATCCCTGAGTCTATCATCCCCACCTTGTCTTCAAACTGAGGAAGGGGGTTGTTCATTGTATTAGGCTCCAACGCGGGTTCTTCTATCACCCGATCTTCTATCACCTTTTAGATAGCCTTCAAGAGGTCTGTACAATTATTGGTCCTGTGGCTGGCCACCACATGATAGTGGTAAAATTAATTGTTCTTCTCCTCTAGTTTGGGGGGAGCCCAGGTCTTTACACTCTCCAATTTCTTCAATTCCTGCAGCTTGGTGAAAAGGAACCCCAAGTTGGTGAAGTAAGGAGATATCCCATGATACTCTTCTTTTGGTAGGCGCACAGATGCCACTTGTACTGTTGCCTATTTTCCCTTTGACTAGGAGGAAGTGGATGCTGATGAGGACCCTGTATCAGTCTTCTTATACCAAGGTCTGCTAACTGGCGGAGCTGTCGCTGCATTCATTACCTCAATCCTTTCTAGCTTTTTCACTTTCTCAAAAACATCATTGTAGGATGAGAAGGTATCCATCCCCATGCGATTTCTGTAGGCCGGTAAAGCCCTGAACAAGAGTTTCATTATCATCTCTGATAAGCTAAGATGATTTTTTAGTAACACCTGGGTCTTCATCCAACGGCTATAGTAAGGCTTGAATAATTCCTCGAGCATTTGCTTGATTGCCTCCAGATTCTGCATTGTCATTTTCATTTAGGAATTGAAGCCATATTACTCCACCAAGGCCCTTAACAATCGGTTCTAATCACTTGAAACTTCTAGTGGTAAATTGTTATACCATTCATTAGCGGGCTTGCCTAGAGTGACAATGAATAACTTGGCCAACATTCTGTCTGAAATCCTCCTGGCCCTCATCACTATCTGATAGTTTTCCAGGTGAGATCCCTCTCCCTTATATTTCACCAACTCTGGCATGACGAAGTTGTCAGGTTCTTCATGGATTATCGGAGGTGTTGGAAAATGAATGGGAGGATAGCTGGAGAATTGATGGGCATGAGTAGCCAGGAACTATTGCCAAAGTTCTATTATGTTTGGTCCCTGGCTCTGAGGCATCGTACTCTCGCTATAATAGGGAAATCCTGATTGAGGAGCAAAAGTCATAGGTGGTAGGCGAGGATGGCTAGGATTAAAAGCAAAGCTTGGTGCGCCCACTGAGTAAGGACTTGACTGATATGGGTATGACGGGGGACTTATTCCGGTGTGGAATATGGTATGAGTAGAAGTGTCATGCTGTCCAGCTTATTGGGAGCTGAAGCTAGGAGGAGCGAAAATGAAAGACAGCCTGCTAATTGGTACTGCTGAAGGCGGGGGTGATGTGCTAACAATCTGTTGACCAAATCAAACCAAATGCTACTGATAGGTTGTTGTGGCTGGCGCGGACTAGTTGCCTTTAGAGGTCTGCCCCAATTGGAATGGTCTGAGCTGTGCTGGACTATTTCCAGCATCGAATTGGAATATATTATTCGAGGGACTGTTACTGGGTAAAGACAATGGCCTCCTCGCTCGTGGATGATCATTAGTTGAAGGTGGAACATTCCCCATATGTTCGGAGTCTGATGATTGATCTGAGTTATGGTCTTCCATTTATCCTAGATGGGCGTGATGCTGGATAGCCTAAACAAATCGTTCACTTCCAATAAAAGCTTCTAGGGCATTTGTGATCTCTCCACTTATATTTTGTTTCGGCCTTCGAGTCTGAGTGAAAGTTCCCTCCTGAGTGAAATGGCCTCTGGTCGTGTTATCATCTTGAGGATTAGCCATGTTGAAGAATTGGTCTCTACTTAAGTTGAAACTTTATCCTGAACCTGAACCTGACATTGAACCCGAATCCTTGCTAGAGTTAGTGTATGGCACACCCTTCGGAATGCTTCCTTGCCTAGCCATAGTGGGAGAGATTCTGATGAAGTGGCATTCAGTCCTTTTCCAAACCCTTACTGAAGTACACAAAACTGTGATCAGATCATGCATGGTAAATGTATGAATAATGATTGTGTATGTAATGGGAGTGATTATATCATAATGAGTTGTGACTTTTAGGGCGAAGGTGGTGTCGGTGTGTTATTTAGGCCTTTTTACATGATAAAAAGGCCCATAGTATTGGTGATTTCACCATATTACCCATGTGGTAATAGGCTTGGGTCTCAAAAGAATGGTGAAGAATGGTGATTTCACCATATTACCCATGTTAGTGCAACATTTAGGCCCGTTACATGGTAAATGGTCCATAGGATTTGGTGGTTCAGCCACATTACCCATGTGGTAACAGGCTTGGATCTCAAAGGAATTGTGAAGATTTGGGTAAATAGTGTGTTATACCCTTCCTCATATAATGATGGGTATGTTGCCATGTTTGGGTAGAGGTTCGGGCATCTTTCAAACATCTCCATGTTGTGGTCCTCATCCTAGGTGACATTATCTTGGCGCATCTCTAGTTTTAGATTTGAGTTCGGGTAAAATGGTGTGTTATACCCTGTGTCTTGGGAGTTCATTTTTCCAAGAGTTTGGATGTGGAACATATCCTAACTTAATCGTATCTCTTTGAGTTCAAATTAGGGTAAAACGGTGTGTTATACCCTATGGCTTGGAAGTTCATTTTTCCAAAAGTTTGGAATAAGTATTTCTATAATCATGGCTGATCCTAATCTTAGGTGGCGTTGACATTTCGTGTCTCTCTAGGTCTGAATTCGGGTAAAATGATGTGTTATACCCTAGTACTTAGAAGTTCATGATTCTAAGTAGACAGAAGTTCGAGGTCTTTAGTAAGCATTACTAGAATCAAGGATGACCCTATCCTAGGTGACACTGTCTTGTCGCATCTTCTAGGTTCAAATTTGGGTAGAACGGTGAGTTATACCTTAATGCTTAGAAGTTCATGAATAAGGCCTTCCATAATCATGGGGTATCCTAATCTTAGGTGATGCTGTCTTTTCGCGTCTCTCTAAATCTAGGTAGACGGGACTAGGGTAATGATGTGTGTGTGCATTATTTGTGTCTACACAACGATCATTGTTAGCATGATGCTAAAAAAATGTGCTTGTTTAAATGCGTGATATAGATGTGAGCACATAGCACAACATATCTCATCCAATCTTATGTCTCCCGCATATAAAAGGGGTAGGCTCCTAATTATAGGTTTGGTTCATCTTAACATCACAAGGATATTAAGGTTCGTTCCTGCATAAAAACAATTGCATTTTGTTTTGGTAAACCTAATGGAAGTGTCTACGGCTCCTTATATGAGTTCGGTCAACAGGTTGTTGATGTAGAAGGTTCTTGTTGCACTGAGATACACTCTCTCTTTCTCAAAAGAGTCCATGCGGTATGGCAACAAGTGATCCACTCGCTAAGCACCTTTTGAGCTCACCAGGAGGTCACGAAGGATACTTTCGCAAGCTTCTCGGTAAAATATGGCATCGTAATCTTAATGGCTAATCCGTCTAATGCATATGCTTTGTTGAATACTAAAATTTTAGAAATCGTTTGACTTAAATAATGACTTTTCACCAACACATCAAAAGATCTTCGAAACTTTTAAGTTTAAAAAGAAAGAAGAATCCCCAACAGAGTCGCCACTGTGAGCAGACGATGTTCCACCCGCGAGGTCGCAGCGAGGCGCTAGCCCCGTGATATGGGGCGTGGGGTTTTCAAAAACAAATGTTGTTAGTTGTGGAAAGAATTCTAAAGACTCAAGGCCTAAACCTCTAACCTACATTATACAGAGTCGCCACCCAGATAAGCTCTTTCGAGAAATTTGGTATAGCCAAGATCCGTTAAACCTAAAAGATACCATAGTATAGATATTCGGGTCCAGATGAATTTGCTTACTTCGTCGTTTGAATAAGTCATATTAGGCAATTGGCTACCATTTCCAATATTATAGTATCCCGTTCTAAGTCGTTTTTGGGTTATATTTAGCATGCATACGAAAAGCAATAAATAAATGTGGAAAATAAACATGTAGGAAAATATAATGCACCTAGTCTATGGGGGGATTAATTTTATCATTGGTTTGGGGGTTTTACAAAATTTCTTAAATATAAGAGATCTAGGGTAATGAATACATTAATATCCTATTATACAACCGATCTAACAAATACATAATTTTTAATTAAATAAATGCAATACTCGAAAGAAAATAAAATCCTAGGCATACATCTAGTTTAACCCGCTTGCATCCACAAAGGTTAATACAAAATATTTTCACAACAAAAATATGTGCCAGTGCACCAAATATGTTCGATTTGGATTTTGGTAAGACCCGTGTGGTCGAATTAAATAAAAAAGTACCGACGGAGGCTCGTGGATTTTATTGTAAAATGATGCATTTTTATACAAGTATGTTGCTCATTTTATTAATAAAAATGCTGCATGTGAATTTTGTTGGATCGGGTATCCGAGAACGGGATTCTCTTCGTGGGGGTTTCCTAAATTAAGTTTAATTATTTACAAATAAACGAAAGTGATAAAAACTTATAAGCCCATGAACATAATCATTATCTTTTGCGAATATTCAGAGGAAATTTTAAATACGGTAATAATTTTACCTCGGTTAAGAGGAAATCGGTATTCAAATTTCTCTCCCGGAATATATCCAAAGGATTAATATAAAATTATTATATTTATTTTGATATGTTCATAAAAATAAATTATTTTTTAATTAATCCATAATTAATAAATAATATACAAACTTGCATTTTTGAGAAAAAAAAGAGGTAACATCGGTACCGGTGTTGAAAATTTTAGGTCACATCGGTACCAGCATTACCTTTTCAGGCCTGCAGAAAATAGCAGAAACAACACAATAAAAAATCCGAAACTTTAAATGGTCATAACTTTCTCTACACTTACCCGATTTGAATGATCTTTATCATTCCGAAAAGCTCATGACGTATAGAATATGTTTATTCAAACAAAATATTAAAACAGATCTGAAATTATACCGTAATTCCTGAAAATAGTTTAGTGTGCAAAAATTGAAACGACCGAAAAGCTAATGAAACTTCAAAAATAAAAGCGTATAAATGTAAGCACAAACTCTAGGAACTCAGAGGCTTACCTCGTAGTCGAGAATCCACTTTTTTGAGATCCGCGAAGCTCCTCCGGGAAGTCCTCCTCATTTCTTTGGTTGATTGTCAAGGTAGTTTGGTTCGAGAAAACCGAGTAATGGAGCAAGTGTTGCGCCACAAACTTTAATTGAAATGATTTTCGTGAAGTTATAGATTATGTTTATGATTTCTTTGTCCAATTTTACTGATTCAAAACTTTAAAATATATGTTTAAAAGTAGCTTGGTTACAAGTGTGAAAAACTAGATTTTGTTAAATAAAACCTTTCTTTTTCTAGAAATATACTGATATTCTTTATCCTTTGTGTGTTCCTCCTCCCCTAATTGCAGAATATAAGCCCCTTTTTATAGTGAGCTCCCTTCAATCCAAGTCAAAATGGCTACATGTATGTTTTTGGCATTTTCCTCCATTTTTTTCCCACTAATGTCCCATCCATCTTTAATGGAGGGCCATTTCCAGCCACCTTAATAGTGGTAAGTGACTGGAAATCAATTATTGAAAATTTGTTCAATATTTTCTGGAATTCTGCAATCATTCTGTTGATACTGTCATTGCGACATCGGTACTAATGTCACTGTAAATTAGTAACATCGGTACCAATGTAACTGTAATTTAGTGACATCGGTACCGATGTAACTTTTTGGTGACATCGGTACCAATGTTAAACATCGATATTGGATCGATATTAGTTACATCGATACTCATGATTTTTTGTCTGACTTTGGTTCAAATTGGATTTAGTTTCTGATGATGTAGCAATATCGGTGCCAATGTGGTAATGCCGGTAGTGGTCTAATTTAAATAAAAAAACATCTAAGGTTTGTAAAGAAATGAGATATGCTTTTCCCGAGGACTTCCGAGACCCTGTCAAAGTGGAAGACTAGCAGAAGGAAAATAAATTACAACTTCATTATTGAACTCGCGAGTGAGGATCAAAATCCCATGCTCACAGGAGCAAGACGTGGGCAAGGTGAAGGAAGAGGTTTTGCGTGAAAAAATGATTTATGGATTTACTAATTTGAAGTGGTTCCAATTTGGAGCGGATTATTGATTTACATAATGAAGTTGTCCCCTTTTCTAAAATCCATATAAATTGAGGGCAAAAATCAGTATTAGAGGACAAAAATATTAAATTGTCCCAAGGCATTTTATCCTCTAAACTCCCTTTTTTTTGTAGTGACAGTACCTAAAATTTGGGTGATTCCTCCATTTCTTTTGATGGACCAGCATTGGAAGCAGTAGAAGTAGACTTAGCAGCCTTCGAAGCCTTCTTTAGAACAATAAGACTTTTCTTCTAAGATGAAACTTTCTTAGGAGTCATAACTATAATGAACAAGAACAAAAAATGGTGAAAAAATGAAAAAACAAGGAGAAAACAAATAGTAGGTAGAAGAAACCAATTAACATGGCAGAAAACAATTGAAAAAAAAAACCGTATGTAGCAGAAAAATGATGAACAAGAAGTTGAGAATAGGTTAGAAAAAAATGCAGCAAAGCTAAGAGAAATAAGCAGAAATATAAACCAAAAAATTGCAAAAGAGAAGCAAGGAAACCAGTAGAGAATGGAGAGAGTGGAGAGTCAGTTATGGTGGATGTGGAGCGTTTAGTTAGAAAGCACGTACACAGATAATGAGTGAGAAAGGAATGTACTAAAAATATTTCGGATTAATTTTGAACTAAAAAAGTAATGGGCCTAAACTTGGACAGAAAGTTAGTTGGTAAAACAAGTCATTATTGGCAATTTCTCTGATAAATTATTACTAGCAAGGCCAAGAAAAATTAAGCTCTTTAACTGACCAAAAGTATTTGGAATACCACCCTCGAGGAAATTAGACTTTGTTGATATAATTTGGAAAGAGCTAAGGTTACTGATAGAATCAAGAATATGTCCTTGCAAGTGATTAGAACAGATGCCCAGGAATTCAAGGTTGAACAACTCACCGATTATTGCTGGAATTTTCCCTTCAAAACTATTGAAACCAATAGAAAGAATCTGGAGGTTGGAGCAATGGGATAAGTTGGATGGAATTTGACTAGTGAAGGAATAATTATAGTCTCAAACCTTGTAGCCTAAGAAGTTGATTGATTTCTGGAGGAATTTGGCCATGGAGAGAATTATTGAAGAGTGTGATGTGTCTGAGGAAGGTTAGATTTCTGATAGAGGGAGATAAAGAACCAATCAAGGCTTTCGAGCTTAGATCAATGGAAGTCACCCTCATATGGTTGTTGCCACAACTGATGCCTTGCCATTGGCAGAAATGGATAGAAGCATTCCATAAAGTGAAGACCCCAAAAGGGTCGATAATTTTTTATTTGATGGATAACAAAGCTTCATAGTCAGTCATATTTGTAGTGATTGTTGAACGTTAATTGTTTCAAAGTGCAGAAGTAGTCAATAATTGACTTGTTCATAAGTTGTTAATCAATGTTTAGTTAGTTTCTTATTTCTCTACATTCTGGTTTGTTATTTGAATTAGTGCCATGTTTTACTCCATTAGTTAATTTGCTGTTGTTTTAAGCTTATTTAAAGGCTGCACTCTTATTGAATAATACATCAGAAAATTTCTAGCATAATTATCTTTGTTTACGCCTTACATTCATAAGCCTTTTATTTTTTATTTTTCTCTTCTAGCCAACATTGTGGTATCAGACACAGGTTCTTTTGTAATTGGTCGTGTAATTCATGGAAAATATGAGCAATGCTGTGAACATTTCTCAACCATCAGTTCCTATTTTTTAAGGTGGCAATTATGAATTTTTGAGTATCAAGATGAAGACTTTGTTTAAGTCTCATGATTTGTGGGACTTGGTTGAAAATGGATATGTCGTACCTGATGAAGAGCCCAGGATAAGGAAAATAAGAAGAGTGATGCAAAAGCATTGTTCTTTATCCAACAATCTATTCATGCGTCGATTTTTTCGAAAATTGCAGCAGCAAATATAGCTCACAAAGCTTGGACGACTTTGCATATAGCATTCCAAGGCTCCTCAAAAGTGATTCAGGTGAAACTCCAAATGCTTCGTCGAGATTTTGAAACTCTATATATAAACAATGGAGAATCAGTGCAAGATTTTCTGACTAGAGTTTCTGCAAACTGTAATCAAATGAAATCATATAGAGAAAAGACTTTTGCTAAAACTATTGTTGCAAAAATATTGAGGAGTTCACCTTCAAAGTCCGATCATGTTGTAGCTGCCATTGAAGAGTCAAAAGACTTGGCTACTTACTTGTTTGATGAGCTTATGGGATCTCTACAATCTAATGAAGTAAGGCTGAATAGATGAGATGAGAAGAGTGAAGAGAAGGCTTTTCATGTAAATGGGGAGGCCTTAAATCAAGGAGATATGAGCAGTAGAGGATGTGGAAGAGGTAGATTTCATGGAAGAGGCCATGGTAGAGGACGAGGTCGAGGACAAAGTGATATGCAACAACCTGATGGATAACATGGGAATTATAAAATGGTGTGCAATGTTACCACTATAAATAATTTGGGCATGTAAAAGTTAATTGTTTTAAAAGGGAAAAGCAATCTAGCTATGTAGAACAAGAAGAAGAGGAGCTGAAGTTGTTCATGGCCTATCATGAAGGTACAAATGTCTCAAATAATATCTGGTTTCTCAACAGTGGCTATTCGAATAATATTATAGGAATAAAATCATTGTTCAAGGAGCTTGATGAGTCTTACAAGTTAAAAGTGAGGCTTGGAGATGACAAGCAAATGCAAGTAGATAGGAAAGGAACTGTAGCAGTTAACAGTGGTAATGGTAACATAAAGCTCCATTACAATGTTTATTTCATTCCTACTTTATCTCAGAATATTGAGTGTGGGGCAACTCATAACTAGTGGGTAATCTATTTTGTTTGATGATGCCTCTTGTGTTATTAGAGATAAAAAAAATCTGATCAAGTCATAGTTAATGTTCAGATGACACCAAACAAATTATTTCCGCTTGAAATTTCCAATGTTGAAACTCATGCACTTGTTGTCAAAGAAGCTGATGAGTCAAAATTATGACATTTACATTATGGGCATTTGAATGTAAATGGTGTGAAATTGTTGAATCAAAAGGAAATGGTTTTTGGGTTACCTAAGATTGATTCTTTAGGTGTTTGTGAAGGATGTGTAATTAGGAAACAATGTAGACAGTCTTTTCCTGTTGGGTGGTCAAAAAGAGCTGTTAATTGTCTTGAATTGGTACATGCTGACTTGGTTGGTCCAATGAAAACACAACCATTTGGTGGATGTAGATATTTTTTGTTGTTTACAAATGACTATAGCAGGATGAGTTGGGTGTATTTTCTACAAAACAAATCACAAACCTTTTAATACTTTAAGAAATTCAAGGCATTGGTGGAGAAGCAAACTGAATCATGCATCAAGATGTTACGAACTAACAGAGGAGGAGAATTTCTGTCCAATGAATTTAACCAATTTTGTGAAGAGGAAGGCTTACATAGAGAATTGATAGCTCCTTACACACCGAAGCAAAATGGTGTGGCTGAGCAGAAAAGTCATATGGTTGTAGAGATGGCGAGAAGCTTGTTGAAAGCTAAAGAACTTTTTATTGTTTTTGGGCAGAGGCTGTAGCAACAGCTGTTAACTTGTTGAATTTATCTCTAACAAAAGCTGTTTTGAACAAGACTTAGTATGAAGCTTGGCATAGCACAAAGCCTTGGGTTAGTCATTTAAAAGTTTTTGGTTGTATTGCATATGCTTTGATTGATTCCCATAACGTAGAAAACTTGATGAGAAATCAACAAAATGCATATTTGTTGGTTACTCTTTGCAATCAAAAGCATGTAAATTGTATAACCCGGTTGGAGAAAAGTTATCATTAGCAGGAACGTAATTTTTGATGAGGAATCAAGTTGGCGTTGGCACAAAAATGCAGTTGATGATGGTGTTCAATTAAATGGTGTTCAATTTGAAGATCCAACTCCACAAATTGAAGTGCAGCAGCCCACTCCTTCAAATTCCTCAACTTCCAGCAGTAAAAGCTCATCTGAAGATGAAAATTCACCAAGAAAATTTCATTCTATGGTTGACATTTATGAAAATACACAGGCTCTGTTTGTTGTAGACCCAATTTCCTTCGAAGAAGCAGTTATAAAAAAGGAATGGCAGAAGACGATTAACGAAGAGCTTGCAGCAATTCAAAAGAACGAGACATGGCAGCTTGTAGATCTTCCGGAGGGAAAGAAAGCTATTGGAGTAAAATGAGTCTTTCGAACAAAGTATCTAGAAGATGGCAGCATACAAAAGCACAAGGCACACCTTGTGGTGAAAGGTTCTTCGCAGCAACAAGGTGTGGATTGTGACGAGACGTTTTCTCCCGTTGCAAGATTTGAAATAGTGAGAACTTTTTTTGCTGTTGCAGCTCAATTGAAGTGGCAAGTGTATCAATTTGATGTGAAATCGGCATTTTTAAATGGCCAATTGCAAGAAGAGGTATACGTTGCTCAACCCGAAGGATTCATGCTTGAAGAACAAAAAGATAAAGTTTACAAGCTACAAAAATCTGTTTACGGATTGAAACAAGCTCCAAGGGCATGGTACAGTAAGATAGACTCTTACTTTATTGGCAATGGCTTCGAAAGGAGTAAGAACGAACCAAATCTTTATATGAAGAAACATGGTAAATATGATCTTCTCATTGTTTGCCTATATGTTGATGACATGATTTACATGCTTCTTCTATTCTCATTGATGAATTCAAAGCTAGCATGAAAAAAAAAATTTGAAATGACTGATTTGGGTGAGCTGCAATATTTTCTTGGATTGGAAGTGAAGCAGGTTGAAGATGACATATTCGTATTACAACAAAAATATGCTACTGATTGTTAAAAAGATTTAGCATGGTTAGTTGTAAAATTGCAGCTAAACCAATGAACTTGAATGAGAAGTTGTAGGTCAATGATGGCACCGAGCTAGCAAATGAGAAGTATTTTCGAAGTTTAGTTTGTGGCTAATCTACTTAACGCACACATGGCCTAATATAGCTTTCTCAGTTGGAGTAATTTCCAGATTTTTACATTGTCCATCAAAGCATCACCTCGGAGCTGCCAAACGAGTTCTACGATATGTTGCTGGAACAATTTATTTCAGCATACTTTAGACTTCAACTTGAGTGGCTACACTGACAGTGATTGGGCTGGTTGTTTAGAGGATTGAAAGAGCACATCTGGTTATGCCTTCAATCTTAGTTCAGCTGCTATAAGTTGGAGCTCAAAGAAACAAGCATCAACAACGTTATCAACATCTGAAGCGGAATATATAGCAACAACATCATCAGCTTGTGAGGCAATTTGGTTAAGAAGAATTCTTGCAGACATGAATCAAGAGAAAAGTGGACCAACTGAAATTTATTGTGACAGCAAGGCTGCAATTGGATAGACTAAAAATCCAGTCTACCATGGAAGAACAAAGCACATAGAGCTTCGAGTTCATTTCATCCGAGATCTTGTGGCTGATAATTCAATTGCTTTGAGTTACTGCAATACAAATGAGCAGGTGGCTGATATCATGACAAAGTCCCTTCCAAGAGCCAAGCATAATTACGCCTTACATTCATAATCCTTTTCTCTTTGTTTATGCCTTACATTCATAATCCTTCTCTCTTTTATTTTTCTCTTATAGCCAACAGTGATGGACATGGAAGAATTACAGAAACAATAAATCATCATCAATTGAACTAATAAGGTTCTCATTTTGTATTATTGCTGTTAAATAGTCCTTGCAAATAAACTTTTTATACATAACTTTCAAGAAGAAAAGAAAATAATGGCCATTTAAATTAAAAATATGTTCTTGACACGCTCAGTTATTACTTAATCCTATAAAAATGCAAATCATACGATTAAAGGAAATCATTTTCAGAAAACTTTTCAATTAATGACGACAGCCTCTCTACGAATTTCACACTAAAGTCCAAACCAAAAAATGCCATTTTGAGGTGCCTTTACTGGACTGATTCTGCATTTCAAATTTAATTATTAATTATAAAAGACACATTATTTCAAGTGAAAACTGGTCAAGAAAATGAAATAAAATTAAACTAACTTAATGCATGATTCGTATGTAATCTTCTTTTTATTTTTTGAAGGATTTCATATTTAATCTTCTGACTTAGAAATTCAATAAAGTTTAAATAAAACTTGTGAATTATTTCATTGTTTTACCTAAAATTTTAGTTGTTTATTTTAATATATTAGTGTGAAAATTTGAATTGGTTTGGAAATCACTAAGTTTAATCAGAAAAATATCTTCTGTCCATTGTCCCTTCTCATGGAACCCATTCATTTGTTTGACATGCAACTGCTTTATATTAAAAATTATGTTATTCAAAATATCTGTTGTTCATTGTTTATGAGTGAATCTTTGAGACTTGCTGAATTGCTTTGGGTATGCAATGTGTGGAGCCATTGCTGGAAGCAAAATCGAGGAGGGACATGATTTCTGAGAAATTTGTTTGATCAGAAACTTGCAACTTATCTTTGTTCAAGCGCTAATGCTCTTTTAGGTGCTACAGAGGTATAAAACTCATTGTTCTTTTTGTCTACATATTTTCACTGATATTGGATTTTAATCAAGCATGAATTTTGTTTGTTTTGGAATTCTAGCATAGTTTGTTTTATTATTATTGGTTGGTTGGTCTTCTAATATTCTAATTGGGTTTTTACGACTGTGAGTTTATGAATGTGGTGCATGTAGTTGTAAGATAATACATCATAGTATTTATGTGTAAAGGCAGTGATAGGACTCCGAACCATGAGTGGCAATATTTGTAATTCGGGAAGTCTAGTCCACCAATTAGCCTATTCATACATCTTATTATTGTAAACATATGGATCTTTCTTCTTTAAAAAACTATTTAATAAGCATATTAAATTAGTTACTGAAAGGATTGGTAAACCGTAAAAATATTATTGATGATAATGTAGAATCGTATTAAACTGATTTATGAAGAATTATAGAACATATTTTGCCAAAGGATTCAGTTTTTCAATACTTGTTCTATATATTTTCAGGTATTTACAACTGAAAGATGAAAGGGCTTTTATAGCACTGAGTATACTTTGTCTTACATTCATTACAGCTAATAAAGGAAAAATTTGGCATAATTAACGGGAGAAGTAGGAAGAAAGTAGGTGGATGTGATGACTATTCTGATCCCAAATTTCAACCCATTATTCTAACACTCCCCCTCAAGCTGAGTAGTGGGGTCACCAATGCTTAGCTTGTGTAGAACTTGAGTGAATATTTTTCCGTTTACTGCTTTGGTAAGAATATCTGCTAATTGATCTTCGGATCTTACATACGGAAGAGTAATCATTCCTGCTTTAATTTTCTCTTTGATGAAATGTCTGTCAACTTCCACATGTTTGGTCCGATCATATTGTACTGGATTTTCTGATATCCATATTGCTGCTTGGTTATCACACATCAATTTGCATGGTTTTGATGGAGGAAACCAATTTCATTTAGCAGTTTTTGTATCCATAGGACTTCTGTAAGTCCACGTGCAATTCCTCTGAATTCTGCTTCTGCACTTGACAATGCCACCACTTTCTGCTTCTTACTTCGCCAAGTAACTAGATTTCCTCCGACCAAAGTAAAATAGCCTGATGTAGACTTTCGATCCATTGGGTTTCCTGCCCAATCTGCATCCGTGAATGCTTGAATGTCCAGATGATTATGGTTTTTGAACAGTATTCCATGCCCGTTTGTTCCCATCAGATACCTTATAATCCTCTGTACAGCCTTCATGTGGCTGCTTTATGGTCGATGCATAAACTGACTAACTACTCCCACAACATACGAGATATCTGGTCGAGTGTGAGATAGATAGATCAATTTACCTACTAACCGCTGATACCTTTCTTTATCTGCACTTTCATCCTCCTCCAATATTTGTAGCCCATGATTAACCACTATTGGTGTATCAGCTGGTTTGCATTCCATCATTCCTGTCTCTGGAGAAAAAACTCTCCTTACCTTTTCAAGTTTGAAGAGGAAGAATAAAGTTATTAGACTTCCTTCTTCCTCTTGTTCACTTTGTTTTCATTTCTTTTTGTTTTTCGCTTCTTCTTTTTCTTGTTATTTTTGTTGGAATAATCTGCATCGGATATTTTCTTTTATTTTCCACTATGTTTTCGTTTTCTTCAAACATGGATTCACTGCTACACATTTCAATCTTGATAGTTTTACAACTGGGTTTGACTCAATCAACCTTTAAATAAAAATACTTGTGGATCTTTCACATTTATCTCTGTTAAGCATAATCTCTAATGATTTGCAAATCTAATTGATACTATGACGTAAGCAGGTATTCTTGTGGTTGCATAATATTCGAAAATCTTAGTTGGAGGTTAAGAAATTATAAATTGCATCTTTTTTTTTTGTTATTGTTTATGATTGTCTTCTCACTTTCATGGGAAGTTTGTTCTTATTTCCCAATATGATAAGATTTTCTTTCTCTGATGATGGTAGGGTGTTTTGTTTTATGTATGTGATTTCTTTTATTCATGTATCTTACAAAATGTACTTCATAGTTCAATATCTATAATATATTTCATTTTCTTTCAAAAGTTACAATTTTTATCATTTTGTCACTACTAATTAATGTAAGTGTTTGCTTTATTAGTTGAAGGATTTAACTAGAGATTCTCAATGAGGCTGTTGAGAGTAGTAACATGTAACTTGAACAAGTGCGTGCTCAAAGGATTTTGAAACAAATTGTTTTAATTAAAAGTGG
>CATIWQ010345364.1:0-33462 GCA_949673415.1 Euphorbia schlechtendalii | reverse complement strand
GTAATTTCACCAATCTTTCACATCTTCAAATCTAAGCCAATTCTTCACATTCCATGCTACTTTTTGCAACTTTTCCACTCTTTTTCCATGTAATTCCACCTTAGTCCATTTTACTCCAAAGATTTACCTAGTATCTGCATTTGCATAAAAAACAACTACATACCACGTGAAATATTTTATATGAAGTATAAAATTCACTAAAACAATATCATTTATTATGCAAAATTATCATGAAAATAAGTGTAATTATACACTTATCATACCCCCACACTCAACTTTTTCCTTGCCCTTAAGGTAAATTCAACAGGTGTGTATAAATTTGGTAAACAAGTTCGTACATTTGGCGAAAGACTATTGCAGTGAGTATCGCATTCCACATTTCAAAAGATTTCAAGTAGAAGTTCGAGATTTCCCAAAAATTAGTAATGTGCAATTTATATAGCTTTGGTTGTGTACCTTTGTTCATAATGGAGAGTCTACCGAATTGCAATCTTCATATAAGTGTTATATGCATTCTTGAATATTACCTTCTCTTAAGCATAATAAAAAGTATATAGGACATTGAAAGCACACTTTGTCAATTTCTCTCAAGGTATTTTTAGGTAACCTAGGATGCTAAAACACTCATAGTGGTTGCATTTTATGCTCCATACCACTCTCCCCTTTCTTTTTTTAGTGGTTGCATTTTTTGCTCCATACCACTCTCTCATTTTTTTAAGCATATGTTTTTGATGTACTTTGTACTTTGCACCCATTTTTTGTGCTATGCTTTCTTTTCTTTTTTTTCACTCATGAAAGGTTGCAATTTCTTCTTCGTACCATTCCTCACCTTTTGCATAACTCTTTAGTTATCCTATCTTTCGTTTGATTTTTCATTAATACCCTCATCCTTTATTGATGAATTTTCAAAGTATTATGGCTATAGTTACCTAACACTTGAGACATACTTAATACTTATAGGACCTATTCGAGAGTTGTATATAAAACTTATACTAGGAATACTACTAAGTATAACTTCATTTTAACTGATCGGAGGCATTAAACCGAAACTATATAAGGTTTACTAATTCATGTTGCGTTGAAATATATACGAAACTTACTTGGAATGTTGCTCTGAATGCTACTCACCACTCATCCTTGCCAAATGCTAAATGTTGTGTACTAACATCAAACTTATAATACCTAACATTCAACATAACCTTGGACAATTGTAAGTATAGTAAAAGAATAGAAAACGTATATATAACACGAAAATCAATAAAACTTTAAAGCTCTTCGATTTTTATTTTATTCGATTTTTTTTACCCCCCACACTAAAGAACACAATGTCCTTGTTGTGAGAGATTTTATTAAAATAAATCACACAACTAATTAGTCTAAAGACAAATTGAAAAAGAGAAGTAAGAAAAGAATAAACCCGTTTATTATTAAGGAAAATCTAGGATCCATGTTGCGATCGCGATGGCCTGTCATGAGCGTGACTTCCTTAACCACAAACATTTAGGTTTTGAAACCCGCTATTCATGAGCGCGAGATGTATGTCGCGGTCGTGATCTTCTTCAATTCTTTAAATTCTTCATTTTTTGAACTTAAAACCTAGAAAAACAAACGTATTAAATATAATTGCCTGTTATCTTGAAATTCAATCTCTAAACGCACTTGCCCTCCCCGAAAATGGTGCCAAAAACTTATTCGCCACTTTTCTACTCATACGTTTAATAATTTTTACGCAAAGAGTTTGGCTAAATATCAACGGTGCCAACAACTTGTTCATGTGAAATATAGGTGTTGTCAATACCCCTTATCAAATAGAAAAATGATGACAACTGCAAGTATACAGTTGCGATGTAGTTTTAAAAGATATCGATCCCATAGGGAAGGACTAGTTCAGGAATCGAGAAGAAAATGATGTGAAGGTTTTTTAAAATAATTTTGAAGATAGATTTGGTGAAAGTTGAAAAGATATGCAAATAAGAAGAGTAGAGTAGATATGCCTTTCCTAAAAACTAGTTTGGAAAGATGAGAATGCAAAGACTCAATGACAAGACAATGCACACATATGACTTTCAATAATATGATTCTACACTCTCTAAGATTCAATTATGCAGCACATAAAGTTACACATGATATGACTTTTCTTATCTAGGGTAAATGACTTACATCAATTCACAAAAACCTGAATAACATCAATGCTATGCTTAGTACGGGTCACTCTCACATAACCACATTTAGCAAGTTACCATTCTAAAAATGTTGGCTT
Organism: Euphorbia schlechtendalii; assembly: GCA_949673415.1. NCBI lineage: Eukaryota > Viridiplantae > Streptophyta > Magnoliopsida > Malpighiales > Euphorbiaceae > Euphorbia > Euphorbia schlechtendalii. The sequence goes on along the minus strand of CATIWQ010345364.1, from coordinate 31,202 downwards.
ACTAAACGGTGTTAAATCACAGATCCAGTGATCACTTATGAAAACACGTTAACCTTGAAACTACACTTAAAATCAACGTGAAATAATGCAACTTAATTGATGTAAACGAAAACAAGATAAATTACTCGTTATGACACATTGACATATCATAAACTTCGATAGAGAAAGTATAACATGAAGAAACAAGTAAAGTTGTAAAGGTTTGCAAGTGAAAGCTAAAGTTGATCAAACCGTATCCACTCTTTAATGGGAGTCATCAATTCTGCAATGCCTGCGTCTACTCGCCTTCGATCTCGACTTTATGCTGAACACTCCTTTCGGCTTGTATTCAGTTTGTAAATTGAGATAGAAGATTATGAAGAACAATAAACTCTTTATTGAAGAATGCTTCGCGTCGTACAGTTTTACAATAATCGCTCGTAATACGAAGAAATATAGTGATTGAATGATCAAATCACTTTACAATCTCACTCTCTCAAACTAAGAACTAAGAAAGGAGATAATAACTCTCTCTCTCTACATTTCTTCCCTACAATATGCATGAAATTTATGGCTCTTAGTGTGCACGAAATTTGGTGGAGAATGGAGACCTATTTATAGAGTTGAAGGGTTGCATCTATCCACTTGAAGAGTCTTATCCATTTGTGAAAGATTGCACCTTTTCACTTTGATTGGTTGATGAAACTTGATGTTATCCACAATGAAGAGGCACCTTTTCTTGATTGGTTGAATTTTCAAAGGTAGTTGGTTGTCCATAATAGTTTGTAGTTGATTGGTTGTTGATTCGCTTATGTGGTAGATGGAAGTTATGAAGTTGACAGCATAGAAATCGACCATGTCATGATCGTGACTTATTTGTATGGTAGATTCTATTTGTGAGGGAAATAAGTCACGACCGTGATTATTTGTCATGACCGCGAATGGCATTTCTTCACAGCACTTCTTGTAATTTCACCAATCTTTCACATCTTCAAATCTAAGCCAATTCTTCACGTTCCACGCTACTTTTTGCAACTTTTCCACTCTTTTTCCATGTAATTCCACCTTAGTCCATTTTACTACAAAGGTTTACCTAGTATCTGCATTTGCATAAAAAACAACTACATAGCACGTGAATTCTTTTATATGAAGTATAAAAATCACTAAAACCATAGCGTTTATTATGCAAAATTATCATGAAAATGAGTATAATTATACACTTATCAATGGAAACGACTCACTGTCTTTCCATCTTCCAAAGTTTGAGGTGTTAGACATGATGTATGCCCTAGAAGCAATTAGGGCGATATATCTTTATTAGCATTTTTGAATTATTATTAATAATATTCAAGGCATCTTTGTTAATTATCTGTGCTTTCTATTTATTGTATTTTGCTGGTATCATATATGTTTTAATATGTATATACGCATTGATGAAATAAAGTCCGTGACTAATTCATAGCGTAAAAGAGTAAGGACATAGTGGGAGCTATGTGGAGTGAGAACTACACATACGTGTTACTATGAATAGTCTAATTATCCCTAGTTGTAGTTTCATTGAGACTGGACATCAATGCAGTGGATAGACTAGCATGTGCAGGCTTACTCCTTGGATTAGATCCAAGTAAACGATCTCATGAGTTGAAGGTGGTGCCTTGAGTTAACACATGAATGTTTTCAGGTAATACATTGGAGACTGCTCTAAGATAGCACTCAGAAATAACTATATCCATATATTGGTGTCATGTCTTATTGCAGTAGCAGTCGAGTATCTTCTGACCTGAGATACCGGTTGCCTTATGTAGGAGTTGCTATACTTTGGGTCATACTTACTCATACTCTGGCGATCAGGATGATACGGGTGATTTCAGGTATAGCGATGATCACATGTTGGTAAGCTATGTAGTCAAGATGGGGTCCATCACTCTTGATATAGTAATATAATGGAGATGTACCTTAGGGCCCCTTGTTGAAGTGGTAGACTCATAAACCTCTGATCATAGTATACGATTGATGGAATGGGTTTCTAATCAATCAAGATACAAAATGGCTGACTGTTGTTCTTCGTGAACAAGCCTAATTCCAGGATAGCTATGGCTATTACATGAGCTGATACTTAATCTGAGCTTAATAAACTAGATGATACTTAACTTGATGGAAGGAGTGTATTGTACTGGTTAATAATGCAAAACCATATCAAGTCACAGGCATGTGACGTTCCAAGTATTGGGGGATCATATGCCTATACTAGAAAACCCATTTGATCGTCTAGAGCTATCGGGTTCCATAACAGTCTGTAACACTGAGCTTAAAGGTTCTCGGATGGGAAGCCAAGTTTAGGTTAACCTCTAACGGCTCTATACTTTGGGAGCCTATGAGGTCACATACTTTGGGTTTTTATCGGAACATGTGAAGAACCTATGGACTAGGTTTGTACCGAAAATACAAGTTATGAAATCAGTGAGAAGAATTATTTATTAGTTTAACAAAATTAATAATTGAATGGAATTATGAGAAAATAGGGAAAAGGTTGCACGAAGCGAGCAAGGGATTTTCCTGGTGCAAGTGGGCCACAAACCGAACACGAGTTATTCAAAGTGGGGCCTGTGTGATTGGTCGTAGAGCCAACGAGCTCGCGGGATGCTAGTGCTCAGGGGTAGCCCAGGCACGGCTAGTGGGCTCTAGGTCACGAGTGCAGCAAGGTAGAGCTTACGTGGCCTATGCGCAAGCCCGTAGGCTGGGTTTGCGGGAAGGCCCATAAGCCGCAACTTGCGGTACAAAGAAAGCCTACAAGGGCTTACCTTGTGGCAACCCGCGGCTACTTATACCCGCGCGGTTAACGTGCTTGACATGGGATGAGATTTTTCCCATCCCATGTAGAGTTTTAGGGGGAGTCTATCACTCCCCCTCTTTCCATATAAATAGTCTTCAAAGCCTCTCATTATTTACACACACTAAAAAGCTTTGAGCTTATTTTCTCTCTGATTTCTATTCTCCTCTTCCTTTATTGTGCGAGATCCTCCACGAGTTTCTCCAAATTAATTGAAGAGTTCTTTTAGAAAGCTCTAATTTTAAGTGAGCTTTCGAGTTTGGTTTTCTAGTTAATTTACGAGTAGTCTAGTAGCTGCTGTTAATCGACGGGTTCTACCTCATCAAGGTTTTGGTCGGTGAAGATCCGTGTGGATCGAGTCATGGAGGCTCTCCTAGTTTGGAAGCTTGTGCTATCGAAATTGCTCAAAGGGAATGCCGCTACCAAAAGAAAGATCAAGCACGCATCAACTAGTAATGCTTTAATCTTTAGATGCTAGGTTTCTTTTGTATGTTTTATAAACCTAAAAGCATCTATGAAATGTTTTAATTTTGGTTATATCAATCATGGCATGCTTAGGAGATCCTTAGGTTAATTTTATGTTTTGAAATTTCACCTTGCAACCTTTGCATGTTCAGGTACTGTTTTGATTAACTAGTAGTGGTATCAGAGCCTGCCATATGCTTTGCCTGATTGATTATAAAATGTTAAAATGTTATTTTCTATGAACTGATTAAAGTATACAATGCATGACTTAGGTGTTAATTCTTGTTATAGAAAATGATGTGATAACCAGATTAAGTTTTTGCTCAAACTTAGTCAAGGTGATTATCATATAAAATTAGCAATGTTTTACCTCACGGGGTAAATGCTTTGATTAAGGATTGTCCCATACTTCACTTGATTAAAGAAAGAAATATTTAAATCATAATTATCTGTGGTATAACGAATCAAAGTACCCATGGTAATTTTGGCAAGGACTAGGGAATTTTATGACTTAGTCGATTTCTAGTATGGGAATTTATTCTGCATATGGTTTTACAAACATGGTTTAAGTTGTTAAATTAAAACATGAGATATAAGTGCAAGAACTTAAACATGTACCTTATTTGTTTTACATGATATGTGGAGTCTTGGTCTAATGGAATGATTATGATGTACCAGTCAGAGCATGTTCCCTTTGAGTTAATAATTCCTAATAGCCCGGAATTATTATTTCATAATCATATCTATTGTATAATACCTAGACTAGGGTGAGACCCATGGCACCAATGAAATCCCTACAACAATATTAAGGCAGTAAAATGTCTTCTCGTTATAAGTCGTGATACGAGCCTTATTAACTGATGTAAGCACATGTACAACATGCCTTCCTTTAACATGTGTTTGGTCATAAGACTAGATGGGGTTAATGCCTTAAACAAAGAGGGTTAGTTATCCATATTATTGGAGCTATTGCAATTGGAGACACATTTGAGGAGTCTTACAATTGGGTACACACGTCTCAAGAAAGAGAACTTGAATAGATTAGCAATTGCAAGAGATGCAAATGGACATGTTCTAACCATGGTTATATTGTTATGACTTGACCTGCGATAGTGGAGATCATGATGAATGGTTATGGGTGCTACCTACTAAGGAGAATTGGTTGAACCAAATTTCCCGAATTCGAATAGAAGGGGTTATTTAAATGCCAAGAAAATAGTAGGAATTATGTGTTTAATTAAAGACCTTGTATTAAATGCATATACATATACTAATGTCTAAACAAATTCTATCTTATATCTAGGTTGAATATGATCACTAACGAAAATACTTGCATTGATATAAGCCCTCTTAACGACATCAAATATGATGTTTATAACTTCAATGAGTGGTTTGAGACTATTAGAGGAGTTCTTCAGAACTACTACCTGGATTATGTTATAACTGATCCTAGTCCAAAAAACCCCGAGAAGAATGCTTTTGAATGTGAGATGAATGATTATGAGGACCACAAGGGAAACTATGAGTTTGTGGCAAAACTCATGTTACACCATATGCTCCCAAGGTACGCAGAAGTGTACAAAGGGTTGGATCTCACAACCATGATTTACCGTCTCAAGTTAGTGGAGAGTTTAGAGAATGAACTGTTCCACATCAGGTTGCAGGGAGACACCTTAGCAGTAGAGTTAGTTATAAATATTTATGACAACTCTGAGAAACTAAAAGAGTTGAGAGTTGAGTATAATGAGCAGTCTTTGAAAGAGATGGTATTGAGGTTATTACCCTACAAATATGACTCTTTCAAAAGGATGCTCAAGGAGTGTTCTCCCAACTATACCTTGACCCAACTCATGGATTTGCTCGAGATTTATGAAATTGAGTTTAGAAATAAACTCAAAGAGCAAGCCAATGTTGAGGACTGTAAGTTGAAGAAACTAAAAGGTTTAAAAAAAAGTAAAGAGAAATCTCATGATGAAGTTAGAATTGAAGAAAGAAAATGTTTCTCATGAAACAAGCTCATCGGATGATGATAGCTATGGCTCTAGCATCTGGAGGTATGTTCTTACTAGAGAGTTTCTCTATAGTTCCCTGTGAGTCTACTTGGATATTAGATACTGGTTGTGGTACTCATATTTGTACTTTGATGCAGGGATTGCGAAACAGAAGAGGCTTGCAAAGAGGGAAATGGACATAAGAGTTGGAAATGGAACACGGGTTACTGCAATAGCTGTAGGGACATATAGCCTTCATTTGCCTAGTGGCATAGTTTTTGTTTTGAACAATTTCTATTATATTCCTACTATCATTAAGAATATTATTTCTGTTGCACTTATAGCAACAGAGGGATTTGAAAATTTATTTTCTCATAATAAATGTCAAATTCAACGTAACAATATTCTTTATGCTTGTGGAATATCTTTGGATGGCATATATGTTCTAGATACTAAAACTAAAATTCTAAATGTGAACATTATTAAGAAATTGAAATCAGATAATGAGAAATCCTCTTACTTATGCCATTGTCGTCTAGGTCACATAAATAAGACTCACTTAACTAAGTTAGACAAATGGGGAGACTTAGGCCCAGTGGAATGGGTTTCCTATGGTGTGTGCGAACCTTGTTCAAAAGGGAAGATAACTAAGAAACCTTTCAAAGGAAAGGATCAACGTGCCACTAGTACTTTAGAAATAATACATTTCGATGTATGTAGTCAATAAGTGTTAAGACACATGAGGGTTTCCTCTACTTCATAACCTTTATTGACGATTACTCGCGATATGGTTATTTGTACCTTATGAGGCACAAGTATGAAAGTTTTGATGCTTTTAAAGAATTCAAAACTGAAGTAGAGAAACATCATGGGAAAAGTATCAAGACCCTTCAATCTGATCGAGGCGGTGAATACTTAAGCAAGGAGTTTCAGGATTATCAAAGGGATAATGGTATTTTATCCCAATAGACACCTCCTAATATACCCCAACACAATGGAGTGTCAAAAAGGAGGAATCAAACCCTACTCGATATGGTTTGGTCCATAATGAGCCAAGTAGAACTCAGCAGATCCTTTTGGGGTTATGCACTTGAGAGCGTAGTTTATATGCTAAATAGAGTGCCGTCTAAATAAGTTGATCAAACTCCATACGTGTTATGTTATGGTAAGAAACTTGCCCTTTCTCACCTAAGAGTTTAGGGATGTCTTACAAATGTTAAAAGGATAAGTTCATATAAGATGGGTGCTAAGTCTGATAGATGTCTGTTTGTAGGTTACCTTAAGGAGAATATAGGGTATACCTTTTATGATCCCAAGGAATAGAAAGGTCTTTGTTTCCAAAAATGCTCAATTCCTCAAGAAGTAGCATATACTTACGAAAGCAAGTTGGAGCATTCTTGAGTTAGGCACTCAAGTAGATCAAATAGACAATCAACTAATTATACCTACACCTGTTAGGCGCTCCCGAGTGATACTTGTTTTTAATCATTGATGATAAACATCTCTTTTTGATGGAAGATGATGAGCCCAAGACTTACAAGGAAGTAATGGAAGGATCAGAATTTGATAAATGGCTTTAAGCCATGAGATCAGAGATGTACTCCATGTATGAAAATTAAGTCTGGAACTTGATTGATGCTCCAAGTGGCCCATAGGATGCAAGTGGGTTTTCAAGAAAAAAATTGACATGGACGATAACATAGTTACCTATAAAGCAAGGCTGGTTGCAAAAGGGTACAATAAAAAAGAAGGCATTGACTATGATGAAACCTTTTCATCGGTGGCCATGTTTAAGTCTATCAGGATACTCCTTACCATTATCGCTCATTATGATGATGAGATTTGGTAGATGGATGTGAAGATAGCATTCCTTAATAGGAATCTAGATAGGGATGTGTTTTTGATTCAATCCGAGGGTTTCGCATCGAAGGATGGATCTAAGGTACGCAAGTTGCAGCAGTCCATTTATGGACTTAACCAAGCATCGAGGAGTTGGACTATTATGTTCGATGAGATAATCTGAGATATCAGTTTTGTATCGAATGCTAATGAGTCCTGTGTATATATGAAAGCTAGTGGGAGTGCAATCATTTTCCTTGTATTATATGTCCATAACATATTATTAATAGGAAACGATATTCCTTTTCTTCAAATAGTTAAGACATGGTTATCAAAGAAGTTCACAATGAAAGACCTTGGAGAGGAAGCTTTTATACTTGGTATTAAGATTTACCAAGATAGATCCAAAAGGCTGCTAGGTCTTTCACAAGTACATGCATAGATAAGGTTTTGGCTAGATCTACCCTTGAGTAGTTAAGAAAGGGTTATCTCCCAATATCTGTCGAGATTAACTTTTCTAAATCTGAGTGTCCAAGAACACAAGAAAAGAGATTGCGCATGAATGGAATACCCTATGCCTTAGTGGTAGGGTCCATCATGTATGCTATGGTATGAACTTGGCCTTACGTTTCACATGTGTTTAGCTTCAAGAGCATATTTCAATCTGACCTAGGTGAGAAACACTGGATGGCTGTTAAAACTATCCTCAAGTACATACGTAGGACTAAGTATGTTTTTAATATATGGAGAAGCTGATCTCACTTGAAAGGGATACACCGATGTGAGTTTTCAGTCTGACGGGGACGATTATAAGTCCTAGCCAGGTTATGCATTTATGTTTAATGGAGGGGCAGTTGTTTGGAAGAGTTTTAAACAAGATACGACTACCGATTCAACCACAGAAATTGAGTACATAACTACTTCAGAAGTGGCTAATGAAGCTGTCTAGCTTAAGGGATTTATTGGTGATCTCGGTTTGATGTCCAACATTGTAAATCCGATAGTGGTCTATTGCGGTAACAATGGGTCTATTACAATAACAATGGGGCTATTTCTTAAGCAAAGGAACCACGATCTCACCAGAAAAATGGACATGTACTTAGAAATTACCATCTCATTCATGAGATGGTAGCCAGAAAGGATATAAGTTTAGAATACATCCCAACGGATCAGAATCTAATGGATGGGCTAACCAAACCATTAACTCAGGTTAAGCATGACTAGCATGTTAACGAGTATGGTATGAAGCACATGGCCAATCGGCTCTAGTGTAAGTGGGAGATTGTTATGTTTGTTAATCAAGACAATAATTGAACATGCATAGGTTGCAAGGAAGAAATACAAAAACATAAAATTAACATGAACATCTCCTAAGCATGCCATGATTGATATAATCTAGGTTAAAATGTTCCATAGATGGTTTTAGGTTTATAAAACATATAAAAAAATAGCATCTAAAGCTTAAAGTATTACCAGTTGATGTGTGCTTGATCTCTCTTTTGGTAGCAACATTCCCTTTCGAGCAATTTCGATAGCACAAGCTTCCAAACTAGGAGAGCCTCTATGACTTAATCCACACGGATCTTCACTGATCAAAACCTCGAAGAGGTAGAACCCGTCGATTAATAGTAGTTACTAGACTACTTATAAGCCAACCCGAAAATCCGTAACAGAAAGCTCACTTAAACTTTGAGCCTTCTAAAAGAACTCTTCAATTTATTTGGAGAAACTCGTGGAGGATATCGCACAACAAAAGAAGAGGAGGGAAGAAATCAGAGAGAGAATAAGCTCAAAGTTTTTCGGTGTGTATTTAAATAATGAGAGGCTATAAGCCTATTTATAGGGAAAAAGGGGGAGTGATAGACTCCCCCTTAAACTCTAAATGGGATGGGATAAATCCCATCCTATGTATAGCGGGTCAACCATGCGGGCATGGATACCCGCGGGATGACCCATGGTTGCCACAATGCCGCAAGTTACGGTTAGCAAGCTTTCTTGCAAGCCTAGCTTGGGGGTTTGTGCACAAGGCAGTGCTTGTGGCATGCAGCCTGGTAGCACACGTGGGCAATCCTCATGCGCTAGCAACCCTCGAGCCCATTGGCTCGTGTGGCAGTTATGCAGGCCCCACTTTGAACAACCCATGTTCGGTTTGGGGCTCACTCGCAATGGGAAAAATCCCTTGCTCGCTTTGTTCAACCTTTCCCTATCTTTTCATTATTTATGTTCATTATTAATTTGATTAAATCAATTAATAATTCTTCTCATTGTTTCTCAACTTTTATTTTCAGTACAAACCTAGTCCATAAGTTCTTTACATGGTCCGATAAAGAGCCAAAGTGTGTGACCTCATAGGATCCCAAAGTATAGAGCCGCAAGAGGTTAATCTAAACTTGGCTTCCCACCTGGGAACCTTTAGGCTCAATGTTCCAGACTGTCATGGAACCCGATAGCTCTAGAAAATCAAATGGGCTTTCTAGCAAAGGCGTATGATCCCCTGTTACTTGGAACATCACGTGCCTATAACTTGATCCGGTTCTGCAATAGTAACTAGTACAATGCACTCCTTCCATCATGTTAAGTATCATCCAATTTATTGAGATAAGATTAAGTGTCAGCTCATGTAATAGCCGTAGCTATCCTAGAATTAGACTTGTTTACGAAGAACACCACTCAGCGGTTTTGTACCTTTATTGACTAGAAACCCATTCCATCAATCATATACTCTGATTAGAGGTTTATGAGTGTGTTACTTCAACAAGGGGCCCTATTTTACATCTCCATTACATTACTATATCAGGATCGACGGATCCCATCTTGACTACATAGCTTATCAACATATGATCATCGTTATACCCCGTAATCACCTTTGTCATCCTGATCGCTAGGGTATGAATAAGTATAATCCAAAGTATGGCAGCTCCTTTATAAGGCAATCGATATCTTAGGTCTTAGGATACTCTTACTGCTACTACAATAAGAATGACACCAACACATGGATGTAGTTATTTCTGAGTGTCTATCTTATGGCGGTCTCCAATGTATTACCCGAATACATTCATGTGTTAACTCAAGGTACCACCTTCAGCTCGTGAGATTGGTCACTTGGAACTAATCCAAGGAGTAAGCCTACACATGCTAGTCTATCCACTTTTTAGATATCCGGTCTTAATGGAATTACGACTAGAGATATTTAGACTATTCATAGTAACATGTATGTGCAGTTTCACTCCACATAGCTCTCACTATGTCCTTGCACTTTTACGCTATGAATTAGTCACAGACTTTGTTTCATCAATGCGCATATATATATATATATCCAAATATATATGATACCAGTAAGATACTATTAAAAAGAAGCACTGATAAGTACCAAAATGCCTTTGATTATTATTAATAATTCAAAACTGTTTGTACATTATAGCTAATAAAGATATAGTGCCCTAATTTCCTCTAGGGCATACATCATGTCTAGCAATCTCCCACTTGCACTAGAGCCAATTGGCCATGTGCTTTATACCATACTCATTAACATGCTAGTCATGCTTAACCTAAGTCAATGGTTTTGTTAGCCCATCTGCTTGATTCTGATCCATTGGGACGTATTCTAAACTTATATCTTTTCTGACTACTATATCTTGAATGAGATGGTACTTACTAAGTACATATCCATTTTTATGGTGAGACCGTGGTTCCTTTGCTTGAGCAATAGCCCCATTATTATCGCAATAGACCGCTATCAGATTTACAATAAATCTCTTTAGCTAGATAGATTCATTAGCCATTCTGAAGTATCTATGTACTCAGATTCTGTGGTTGAATTGGTAGTTGTATCCTATTTGAAACTCTTCCAAACAATTGCCCCCTCCATTAAATATAAACACATAACCTGACTGGGACTTATAATCATCCCTGTCAAACTGAAAACTTGCATTGATGTATCCCTTTAAAAATAGATCACCTTCTCCATTTATTAAAAACATATCCTTAGTCATGCCTAAGTACTTGAGGATAGTTTTAACGGCCGTCTAGTGCTTCTCACCTGGGTCAGATTGAAATATGCTCGTGATGCTCAATGCATGTGAGAGGTTAGGCCGAGTGCATACCATAGCATACATGATGGACCCTACCGCTGAGGCATAGGGTATTCCATTCATGTGTAGCCTCTCTTCTTGTTTTCTCGGACACTCAGATTTAGAAAGGTTAATCCCATGAGACATAAGGAGATAACCCTTTCTTGACTGCTCAAGGTTAAATCTAGCCAAAATCTTGTCTATGTATGTACTTTGTGAAAGACCTAGCAGCCTTTTAGATTTATCTCGATAAATTTTAATACCAAGTATAAAAGCTACTTCTCCAAGGTCTTTCATGGAAAACTTCTTTGACAACCATGTCTTAATTGTCTGAAGAAAAGGAATATCGTTTCTTATTAATAATATGTCATGACATATAATACAAGGAAAACGATCGCACTCCCACTAGCCTTTTTATATAGACAGGGCTCATTAGCGTTCGAAACAAAACTAATTTCTTGAATTGTCTCATCGAACCTAATATTCGAAATCCTCGATGCTTGCTTAAGTATATAAATGGAATTCTACAACTTGCATACCTTAGAGCCATCCTTGGATGTGAAACCATCAGGTTGTATCGTAAACACATCCCTGTCTAGATTCCTGTTAAGGAATGTTGTCTTCACATCCATCTTCCAAATCTCATAATCATAATGAGCGGTGACGGCAAGGAGTATCTTGATAGACTTTAGCATAGCCACTGGTGAAAAGGTTTCATCGTAGTCAATGCCATCTTTTTTACTGTACCCTTTTGCAACCAGCCTTGCTTTTTGGGTAACTATGTTACCATCCATGTCGGTTTTCATCTTGAAAACCCATTTGCATCTTATGGGCTTAATCCATTTGGAGTATCAACCAAGTTCCAGACTTAATTTCTATACATGAAGTCCATCTCCGACCTCAGGGCTGAAAGCCATTAATCAGATTTTGAGCCTTTTATTGCCTCCTTGTAAGTCTTGGGCTCATCATCTTCCATAAGGAAGAGATGTTTATCATCGGTGATGACAAAACCGTATCGCTCGGGAGTAATTAGAGCCTAACCTGACATACACAATATCGGTTTTATAATAGGTTATTCCATGCTTACACTATCTTGTGTAACAGGTGTAGGTATAATTAGTTGAATTGTTGGTTTGATCTACTTGAGTACCTAACTCAAGAATGCTCCCACTAGCTTTCACAAGTATATGCTCGTTCTCAAGGAATTGAGCATTTTTTGAAACAAGGACTTTCTGTTCCTTGGGATCATAGAAGGTATACCCTATAGTCTACTTAGGGTAACCTATAAACTGACATTTATCAGACTTAGCACCTAGCTTATCTGAACTTGTCCTTTTAACATATGCAAGACATCCCCAAACTCTCAGGTGAGAAAGAGAGGGATTCTTACCATACCATAAATCGTATGAAGTTTTATCAACTAATTTAGAGGGCACTCTATTTAGTATATAAACTACGCTCTCAAGTGCAGAACCCCAAAAGGATCTGCTGAGTTCTGCTTGGCTCATCATGGACCAAACCATATTTAGTAGGGTTCTATTTCTCCTTTCTCACACTCCATTGTGTTGGGGTGTATAAGGAGGTGTCCATTAGGATAAAATACCCTTATCCCTTAGATAATCCTGAAACTCCTGGCTTAAGTATTCACCACCTCGATCAAATCGAAGGGTTTTAATACTTTTCCCAAACTGTTTCTCTACTTCAGTTTTGAATTCTTTGAAAGCATCAAAACTTTCAAACTTGTGCCTCATAAGGTACAAATAACCATATTGCGAATAATCATCAATAAAGGTTATGAAGTAGACAAAACCCTCATGTGTCTTAACACTCATTAGACTGCATACATCAAAATGTATTATTTCCAAAGTACTAGTGGCACGCTGACCCTTTCCTTTGAAAGGTTTCTTAGTCATCTTCCCTTTTAAACAAGTTTCACACACACACTAAGGGATACCCATTACATTGGGCCTAAGTCTCCACATTTGTGTAACTTAGTTAAGTGAGTCTCATTTATGTTGCCTAGGTGACAATGCCATAAGTATGAGGATTTCTCATTATCTAATCTCGATTTGAGCCACAACTATCATTATTCGATGAGCTTATTTCATGAGAAACATTTTCCTTCTTCAATTCTAACTTCCTCATGAGTTTTCTCTTGACTTTGAAACCTTTTAGTTTCTTCAACTTAAGGTCCTCAACATTGGCTTGTTCTTTGATTTTGTTTCTAAACTCAATTTCATAAATCTAGAGCAAATCCATTAGTTGGGTCAAGGTATAGTTGGGAGAACACTCCTTAAGCGTCTTTTTGAATGAGTCATATTTATTGGGTAATACCCTCAATACCATCTCTTTCAAAGACTGCTCACTATACTCAACTCCCAACTTCTTAGTTTCTCAGAGTTGTCATAATTTTTTATAACCAACTCTACTACTAAGGTGTCTCCCCGCAATCTGATGTGGAACAGTTCATTCTCTAAACTTTCTATTGACTTGAGATGATGAATCATGGTTGCAAGATCCAACTCTTTTTACACTTGCACATATCTTGGAAGCATATGGTTTAACATGAGTTTTGTCACAAACTCACAATTTTCCTTATGCTCCTTGTAATCATTCATCTCACATGCAAAAGGATTCTTGCCGGAGTGTTTAGGACTAGGATCAGTGAAAACAAAATCCATGTAGTAGTTTTGAAGAAATCCTCTAACAGTCTCAAACCACTCATTGAAGTTATAAACATCATATTTGATATCATTAAGAGGACAAATGGCAATGCAAGTATTTTCGTTAGTGATCATATTCAACCTAGATATAAGATAGAATTTGTTTAGACATTAGCATATGTACATGCATTTAATATAAGGTCTTTAATTAAACATATAATTTCTTACTATTTTATTGACATTTAAATAGCCCCTTCTATTCAAATTCAGGAAATCTGGTTGAACCAACTTTCCTTAGTGGGTAGCATCCATAGTTACTCATCATGACCCCCACTATCGCAGGTCAAGTTATAACAATTTAACCATGGTCGGAACCCATCCATTTGCATCTCTTGTAATTGCTAATCTATTTGAGTTCTCTTTCTCAAGACGTACATACCCAATCGTACGAATCCTCAAATGTATCTCCAATTTGACATTAGCTCCAATAATATGGATAACTAACCCTCTTTGGTTAAGGAACTAACCCCATCTAGTCTCATAACCAAGCACATGTTAAGGGAAGGCCTGTTGTACGTGTCCTTACATCTGTTAATAAGGCTCATATCATAACTTATGATGGGAAGACATTTTTCCTCCTTAATATAGTTGTAGGGATTTCATTGGTGCCACTAGTCTCACCCTAGTCTAGGTCTTATACGATGGATATGATTATGAAATAATAATTCTAGGCTATTTAGGAATTATTAACTCTAAGGGAACATGCTCTAACTGGTATATCATAATCATTCCATCATGCCAAGACTCCACATAGCACGTAAAACAAACAAGGTCCATGTTTAGGTTTTTGCACCTATGTCTACATGTTTTAATTTTAACAACTTAAACCACGTTTGTAAGACCATATGTAGAATAAATTCCCATATTAGAAATTGTCTAAGTCATAATCATCTCTTCGGTATACTTGAATCAATACCGACGATAATTTCTAGGTAGGAGAGGCCCCCTCAAAGTGAATGAGTAGCCTTGTCCATTCCTTGCCAAAATTACAAGTAGGAGAGGCCCCCTGAACATGCATAAGTTGCAAGGCGGAAATACAAAAATTTAAAATTAACTTGAGGATCTCTTAAGCATGATATGATTGATATACTCTAGGTTAAAACATTCCATAGATGCTTTTAGGTTTATAAAACATATAAAAGAAACCTGGCATCTAAAGATTAAAGCATTACCAGTTGATGCGTGCTTGATCTCTCTTTTGTTAGTGGCGTTCCCTTTCGAGCAATTTTGATAGCACAAGCTTCCAAACTAAGAGAGCCTCTACGACTTGATCCACATGTATCTTCATTGACCAAAACCTTGAAGAGGTAGAACCCATCGATTAATAGCAGTTGCTAGACTACTTGTAAACTAACCAGAAAATCTGAAACAAAAAGCTCACTTAAAGTTTGAGCCTTCTAAAAGATTCCATGGATGATTCCCTCGGAGTGACGAGTATGGGTTCATTGAATTAGATTCGAGTTTAGAGCTTGGATCTGGTTTGAGGAAGTTCTGGATGAGTTGTTGATCTTGAAATGTGTTGGCGATCCTCACTTTAATAGTTTGGAAGCTATTTTTCTTGATGTGTTATGATGATCAGGATATATTCATCCTAAGTTCTGGAGGAGATGAATGATGATTTGTGTCATTCCAAGGATGAGATGATGGATTTGATATTTCTTTGGTTCTAACTTCTACATAGACCGCCCTTACGGGTTTTCATTCAATCGAACCTTGTCTTAATTTTTGCCTGGACCGCCCGTTCAAGTTTTCAATCTAGTAGACTCATTTTTTTTTCTTTTATATTTATTATTTTTCTTCATTTTTTTGGATGTTTACTTGCGACATTCTACTATTGGCATGCAAGAAATCAAGATAGCATATGCATAAAGATTCAGCAAAAATGATAATTCATTGATGAAATTAACATGGGTATGAACGTTTCAAATTATTTGACTCTTGCCACCGATTAGCCCTTTCAAGTTTTCTAAATAATGTGTTTTCTTTTCTCTCAACGTCCTAAGTTTTGCCTAAGCCGCCCTTTTCAAGTTTACAACTCAGCGGACTATTCTTTTTCTGGTTTTAAAAGGAGGCCCTAATTTTTGCTCAGCTAGCAGAGTGCTAATTAACAAGCTGATTACAAATTTATTTTTTTTGTTGGTACTTCTTTTTACCGATTTATTTCTTTCACCTATGCGTGATAGCGATTATGAAAATCTTGGTAGATTTGATTGATAGATCGGTTATCATCCATGTCCACGACTTCCATTGTTGTCTTGTTTAGCGTTTCTAATCGATTGGTTGGTGCTCATTGCTGATTTGCTAGCTTGAGGTGTATGTGTTGATAAGTCTTGGAACTTGATCATTAATGTTTCCTTATGAATTCAATTGTTCTTCGATGACAGGTGATATGTTTGGCATCAGATCTGATAGCTTGATTCCATTGAGGGTGAATAGTTTATGTTCAATGATATTTCTTCAATGGTGTAATAATTGCCCCACAAATGGTGGTGAGCTGTGCGATGGAGTTGTTGATGTGCTCAACGGTCTAACTCCTTCTTTGTGTCTTTAACATTGCACCGGTTGTTTGACTTCAATTTGCTTTGTTGACATTTTGGCCTTATTTTGTCTTCGATCATTTTGACCTTTGCTTTATTGATTTAATAGTTAGTGGACGTTTTGTGCTTCGTTCCATTCTGGTTTTGATCACTTTGACCTTTTCTTGGCTGATTCAATAATCAGTGAAGATCTTTCTATCGATATTACATCTTTATAGGATGACGCAAATGCTATCACGTGTTGTCTAAGTACATGTGTTTGTCTCTCACTTTCCTTCAAGAGTCAAATCATTTAAACTTGTATAGGATCCATTTATATGCAAATTAATTTCATAACGTGGTGTGTCACATGTGCTAAAAACATTACGCATAAGTTTATGAGAATGCGTGATGTCAATGAATAGAATATCAAACAAGCAAAGAAAGTTCAATTTATTCAAAAATTCAAAAGCCTCATGGGAAAAGTTGCTAAAGAGAACTAATTTATTACATCATCATGTCGTTATCTTCTGGTACTAGCGCCCTTTAGCAGGTTTGTCCTATTAGACATGATGTATGCCCTAGAGGCAATTAGGGCGATATGTCATTATTAGCTATAATGTACAAACAGTTTTGAATTGTTAACTATAATCAAAGGCATTTTATCACTTATCAGTGCTTCTTTTTAATTGTATCTCTCTAGTATCATATATATTTGGATATGTATATGTGCATTGATGAAACAAAGTTTGTGACTAATTCATAGTGTAAAAGTGCAAGGACATAGTGGGAGCTATGTGGAGTGAGAACTACATATACATGTTACTATGAATAGTCTAAATATCTCTAATCGTAGTTCCTTTGAAACTGGACATCAATGGAGTTTATAGACTAGCATGTGTAGGCTTACTCCTTGGATTAGTTCCAAGCGGCCGATCTCACGAGCTAAAGGTGGTACCTTGAGTTAACACATGAATGTATTCGGGTAATACATTGGAGACAACCATAAGATAGACACTTGAAAATAACTATATCCATGTGTTGGTGTCATGTCTTATTGCAGTAGCAGTACTAGTATCCTCATACTTGAGATATCGGTTACCTTATGTAGGAGTTGTTATACTTTGGATCATACTTATTCATACCTTGGTGATTAGGATAACATGGGTGATTACAGGTATAACGATGATCACATGTTGGTAAGCTGTGTAGTCAAGATGGGATCCATCACTCCTGATATAGTAATATAATGGAGATGTACCTTAGGGCCCCTTGTTGAGTAACACACTCATAAACCTCTGGTCAGAGTATACGATTGATGGAATAGGTTTCTAGTCAATCAAGATACCAAACCACTAAGTGGTGTTCTTCGTGATCAAGTCTAACTCCAGGATAGTACATGAGCTGACACTTAATCCGAGCTTAATAAACTGGATGGTACTTAAACTGATGGAAGGAGTGTATTGTACTGGTTACTACTGCATAACCGGGTCAAGTCACAGGTACGTGACGTTCCAAGTATTGGGGTATCATACGCCTTTGTTAGAAAGCCCATTTGATCATCCAGAGTTATCGGGTTCCATAACTGTCTTGAGCACTGAGCCTAAAGGTTCTCGGGCTGGAATCCAAGGGTAGGTTAACCTCTAGTGGCTCTATACTTTGGGATCTTATGAGGTCACACTTTTGGTCTTTATCGGACTGCGTAAACAACCTATGGACTGGGTCTGTACAGAAAATACAAGTTGAGAAATCAGTGAGAAAAATTATTAATTTATTTAATCAAATTAATAATTAACAAAAATAATAAAAGATAGGGAAAAATTTTGCACGAAGTGAGCAAGGGATTTTTACCATTACAAGTGGGCCTCAAATCGAACACGAGTTGTTCAAAGTGAGGCCTGCACAGCTGCCCCACGAGTCAACGGGCTCTTGGGCCGCTAGCGCCAGGGGACAGCCCACGCATGCTAGTTCGCTGTAGGCGGCAAATGCTATCCCAAGGCAGCCCTTACGTGTAGCTTGGCTTGAGAGAAAGCCACAGCTTGCGGCATAAGGTAAGCCCGGTAGGGCTTTCCTTGTGGCAGCTGCCGGTTAACTCGCGGGTATCCATACCTGCGGGGTTAATCCACTATAAATGGGGTGGGATTCATCCCATCCCATGTAGAGTTTTAGGGGGAGTCTATCACTTCCCCTTTTTCCCTATAAATATGCTTCTAGCCTTTCATTATTTACACACACACCAAAAAGCTTTGAGCTTATTTTCTCTCTGATTTCTACTCTCCTCTTCTTTTGTTGTGCGAGATCCTCCACGAGTTTCTCCAAACAAATTGAAGAGTTCTTTTATAAGGCTCAAAGTTTAAGTGTGTTTTCTATTTCGGATTTACTTGTTGATTTAGAAGTAGTCTAGCAACTGCTATTAATCAATGGGTTTTACCTCTTTAAGGATTTGGTCGATGAAGTTCTGTGTGCCGTCGAAATTTCTCAAAAGGGAATGCCGCTACCAAAAGAGAGATCAAGCACGCTTTAACTAATAATGCTTTAATCTTTAAATGCTAGGTTTCCTCTATATGTTTTACAAACCTAAAAGCATCTATGGAACATTTTAACCTAGATTATAACAATCATGGCATGCTTAGGAGATCCTCAAGTTAATTTTAAGTTTTTGAATTTCCACCTTGCAACCTATGGATGTTCGATTATTGTCTTGATTAACCAACGGTGGATGTAATTGTTGAAAATTACACCGTAAAATGGATCTTGTGAAACACATGAAGTTATGTGAATATTATGACCAAAAGCACATTAGAGAGCCTAGAGGTGCATTATTCCAAAATCTTGGTGGGAACTCACCCCTAATATGATTGAATGGCCAACCCTTCTAGTGACTAAGAGAAGTCACAATAGAAGTAGAGATGGGAGTTTTGAAACACAAATTTCATGGTGAAATGGAATTCATGATAGTCGACATCTAATTTAGATTTAAAATAATTTTGGGTAGACCATTCCAAATGTAAACCGCCATGCTCATATCTTCCTTAAAATGGTACTTTCATAACAACTAAGAGAGGGACGGTAGTAGTAAATGGGAACCCACAAGTGGCATCAGAAACTTACTTAGCATCCCTCTAAAGAGAAACATACTTAGTAGAAGAAGCCAAGCTAGAAAGTATAGTAAAAATTAGAGAGGTTGAAGTTCTAAAAGAGCTGAAAGTTGGACAAGACCGATCCTTAAAGATAGGAAAGAATTTGGATAATGATGCCAAGGCAAGAATTATCTATGTGCTAAGAGAACAACAAGACACCTTTTCTTGGTCCTCTAATAATTTATTAGGGGTCAAGCCGGAGGTAAAGTTTCATGAACTAAATCTTAACCCCAAAATCGAGCTGGTAAAGAATAAGAAGCGGGAACATGCGCTAGAGAGACAATGTGCAATAGAAGAAGTTGATAAGTTGCTCAAAGTGGGCCAGGTTAGAGAGGTACATTATCCCAAATGGATTGCTAATGTGGTTTTGGTTAAGAAACCAAATGGCACCTATAGGATGTATATAGACTTCACTGACTTAAATAAAGCTACTCCAAAAGATATCTACTTACTTCCATGTATGGATCATTTTGTAGATTCAACAGCAAGCTATGTAGTCTACTCAATTTTAGATGCAATAAGTGGATATCACCAAATTCTGATGAACTCAACGGATGAAGAAAATACTTCCTTTATAATAGATAAAGGAATATATTGTTACACGATTATGATGTTTTTATTAAAAACACCTGAGTAACGTATCAAGAGCTAGTGAATAATATGTTCAAAGAAGATATTGGAAAATCTGTGGAATTATATGTTGATGATATGATCATCAAGATCAAGGATGAGGCTTCCCATGTAGAAGATATTAAAAAAGTCTTCAAGATTCTATAAACCTACCATCTGAAACTTAATCTAGATGTTTTTGAAGTGAGAAGCAAAAAATTTCTCAAATTCTTGAATTCACTAAGAGGGATAGAAGCTAATCTGAGAAGATTGAGGCAATACTCAAGATTGAGCCACCTAGAACATTAAATGAAGTCCAACGCTTAAATGATAAAGTTAATACTTTGGGAAGATTCATCTCTTTCTCAATGAAAAGATGCATACCAATCTACAAGGCCATCAAGAGTGACAATGATTTCAAATGAAACCAACCTAGCCATCACGCTTTTAATGAATTGAAGAAACATATTGGAAATCCCCCACTCCTATGTTAGCCCTAAGTGGATGAAACTTATATATGTACCTAGCAGCCACAAATGAGGCAGTTGGAACCGTCTTGATCAAAGAATAGGGTCATGAACAATTTCAGGTCTGCTACATAATCAAGGTGCTTAGAAATGTAGAACTGAGATAGCCAAAGATAAAAAAGCTAGCGCTATCTCTGATATTAACATCAACGTGGCTAAGGCCATACTTTCAAGCTCACATGGTAGTAGTGAGAACAAGCTTCCCGTTGGAAAAATTACTTCAACGACCTGAAATGTTAGGAATATTGGTAGAATGGGCCATCTGCTTGGGAGACTTTGATATACAATTTGAAAATAGAAGTGCGCTTAAGGCACAAATCCTAGCAAATTTTGTGGTAGAATTTACCGGACTCGAACTGGTAAAAAAGAAAAGAAATAAGAATGGGAAGTCCTAGAAGATGGAGCTCCCTTTCTCGAAGAGAGGGAATTAGTTTTTATATTAGAAGTCTAGGAAGGATTAGATTTTCTTATGGAGCCAAGTTGACTTTTCCCGCATTAAGAAATGCTGCTAAATATGAGGCGATTATCAAGGGATTAGAGCTAGTCTGTGACATAGCACCTGGTGAGTTGTTGGTCAAAAGTGATTCAGACTTGTAGCTAATCAAATCAATATAATATTTTAGACAAAAGATGCAGAAATGGCTAAATACTTAGCCAAAGTGGGACGCTTGGAAAGTTGAGCACATTCCTAAAAAAGAAAATGAAAAGGCAGATGAATTTTCCAAGGTGGCCTCTAATGTTGAAGAATGGCGGTAATTTAAGATGCCCATATAATAGCACAAGCTTGCTAATCAAGAGACAAAACTTGGGCTGGATGCATTTAATATATGGCTATTTAGCTAGCAATAAATTGCCTGAAGATAAGATAGAAGTGGCTAAGACAACAAGGATAGCTATGCAATTTTCTTTGATAAATGGTGAGCTCTATAGAAAGTCATATTATGACACCCAGAAAAAATGTGTCACGGACTAAATGGGAACATCAATTCTTAAGGAATTACATGAAGGAGATTGTGGTTTACACCAGGAAGGCTCTACCCTAGTGAGAAGAGCTAATCTTGCTAGTTTTTTTTTAGAAATCATGAATGAAAATGCAGAGACTTACGTTAAGGTATGCCATCAATGCTAAATAAATGCACAGAAGTCACACATGCTACATGCAACACATAGACCGTTGATGATTGCTGGGCTCTTTGTCACTTGGAGAATCGGCATTTCAGGCCACATGCTTGAAGAAATTGGCCAAAGGAAGTGGATTTTGGTAGCAATAAACTATTTTTCAAAGTGGGTCGAGGTGGTAGACCTCAATACCATAACTCTAGAGAAAATAATTTACTTTGTTTCCAAAAAATATCATAACTCGATTTGGTATCCCCCTTGGAATCATATTGAATAACGGGAGATAGTTCTAATATAGTAAATTCCAAGACTTTAGCAAAGAACACAACATCAAAAACCATTTTTTCTTTTATGGCTTACCCTCAAATAAATGGCCAAATGGAAACTACTGATGAAAAACTTAGACAAGGCTTAAAGAAAATAGTGAGAGAAAGGAAGGTGTGTTGCTGAATGATCTCATCAATATTTTATGGTCATATAGGATCACACAATGCAAGTCAACCAATGACCATTTTCCATGGTGTATGGAGTTGAGGCAATCATCTCAATTGAAATAAACACTTCATCCGATTGTGTGGTTTACTACATGGAAAAAGAAAATGATATCAACATGTGATATCACCTTAATGAGCTCTAATAAAAGAGGAAAGATCTTGCATCATAATAAAGACATACAAGATAAAAATCATAAAATACCATGTGTGAGCGGATGACGTTTTTGAGACCTGCGCGGTCACCTTGAGGTGCAGGCCCCATAAAATCGAGAGTCGAGGTTTTATGAAAATAAAAAGAGTAAAGACTCGAGGGCTAAACCTCTCACCTACATTGTTACGTAGTCGCCACCCAGATCAGCTATTACGGGAAATTCAGTATAGCCTAGATCCGTGAAGCCTAACCGCACCATAGTAAAGAGATTTGGAACTAGATGAGTTACCTACTTTGTCATTATTTTAGTTTTAATTGCATGGAAACAACCACCTTTAAGACATTTCGAATTATTTCTAATCATTTTTGGTTTATGTTGGAGTTAATCATACATAGGTGGAAAGTAATAAATAAAGAGATAAACAAATAAAAGAAAGCAATAAATAAAGTAAATATGAGGCTTCTAACCTAAATAGGTAAGGGTAAATAATTATACAAACCATGGGGTAATATACAAATGTTCCTAAAAGAAAATGATCTACAAATACATTTTATTTACAATTGCGATACCCAAAGGAAAAATAAAACCCTAACATACATCTATCCTAGACTACCTGCATCCATAAAAATTAGTACAAGATATATATCACAACAGCATGGCATAGTTAGTTAACAAAAAAAGACACAATTAGTCTTGCAAATAAGTTAGATTAGGGTGAATTACATGCTAATGGATTTAAAAGTGGGGCATTTGGGTTCCCCACCCGCTTTAGTTGGAAAATAATTGATTTTAGACTCTATTTACTTTATATTTTATTAATTTTTTAATTGATTCTTTTGAGCTTTTTTATTGTTTGGGATGATTTTGTCTTGGTTTTGAATGATTTTGGCTTCTAAAAAAACTCAACGATCTCCTTTGAAAGTTTCGTAACATCAAAGTGGATCACTAAAACAAGCGAGGTAAGTGAAAATATTTCTCATCATCGCTTCGTGAGAGGGACCAAGAATCCCATGCTCACAAGCTACCCCTCATGTAGTCACTACTGAGTAAGTCCGAATGGCTACACGAAAAGAGCAAGGATAGAAATCATACCTGGGTCGTCATGACTTTGTCAAAGGTGACCAAGGAATATAGAAGGCTGCCATGCTCTTAGAACCTCAACATGGTGATTTTTAAACTTATAGAATTCACCAAAAAATGAGAAGTGCTAAAGTTAATGTTGGAACATGGACGATTGTCATCCTCCTTAGACATCCCTAACATGTTGTTTTCCAATCTTACGGAATCCCTAGAAATAAAGGGTGCTAAAGTTGATCTCTGAACATGGAATACCACCATGCTCCTTAGAACCTCAACATGGTGTTTTCCGACCTTACAAAATTCACCTGGAAATAAAGGGTGCTGAAGTTGATCTCTGATTATGGAATTTTCTCATGCTCTTTGGACGATCTCAACATGGAGCTCTCCCAATTTTCAAGATCACCAAGAGATAATGAGTGCTGAAGTTGACCTTAGAACGTGTAATTTTCCTACTCTCTGTGGAACCCCAGCATGGAGCTTTCCTAATTTTCAAGATATCCAAAAAATCATGAGTGCTGAAATTGACCCTCAAACACGGAATTTTCACATGATTATTAGAAATCCTCAACATGGAGCTATCCTGAATTTAAAGATCTCCTAGAAATGATGAGTGCTGAAGTTGACCTCAGAACATCAAATTTTCCCATGCTCTTTAGAACCCCAACATGGAGCTTTCCCGATTTTTGAGACCACTTAGAAATGATGAGGGTTAAAGTTGACTTCGAAACATGGAATTTTCCTACGCTCTTTGGAACCCCAACATGGAGCTTTCTTGATTTTCAAGAAGTCGTAGAAATGATGAGTGCTAAAGTTGACATCTGAACATGGAATTTTCCCGCCCTCTTTGACCAACATGGAGCTTTCCCGATTTTTAGGATCTCCTAAAATGATGAGTGTTGAAGTTGACCTCAAAACATGGAATTTTCCCATGCTCTTTTGGAACCCCAAAATGGAGCTTTCCAAATTTTCAAGATCTCCTAGAAATGATGAGTGCTGAAGTTGACCTCAAAACATGGAATTTTTCTGCATTCTTTGGAACCCCAATATGGAGCTTTCCCTATTTTCAGGATCTCTTATAAAAGATGGGTGCTGAAGTTAACCCTCGAACATGGAATTTTCCCACGATATTTGGAACCCCAACAAGGAGCTCTCCCAATTTTTGGTATCACTTAGAAATAATGAGGTTGATTTAGAAACCTAAAAATGCAATATAGTTGTTTAGGAGTTAGTAGTGTCGATAAATGTGTTTTAACTCCTTGATTGATATTTTGCAAACAAAATAATTTTCCCCTTCAATCAAGAGTTAAAATGAAGATAAAAATAATTGAGTTGAAGAAATTTAGCCTGTTCAAAAGATACAACAGAGATGCCTTTGAAAGGGTTGAATTTACCCCTTGTGAGGATATAGCTTTGATTGTTCCTTGGAGTTCCAATTACTTGGGAGAAAAGATTTAAGAAGTAATATAGAGTGAATGAAGGAAAATGTGGTGATTGGTAGAAAAAATGAGGATAAAATAGATTTTATTAGTAAGGTGTGTGCAAGGCTTTGATTTCCATAATGTGACTTAGAAAATCGATGTGGTTTTAACCTTCAAAATGTGGTTGGGAAAAATTTGCATGCAATAATAAATGATTATGAAGTTAGTAATGTGTAAAGGCGCATGTTTTAACTATTTTATTAACTTTGCAGAAGTAAAATATTTTTCCACTTCAATCAAGAGTTAAAACATGAACAAACTTGGTTAAGTGAGAGAATTTAGCCTTGCCCAAAATATTTGCCAAGGTAGAACTACTCCTTGATTGAATTGCTGATTTTTAAAATGTGATGTAGTAAGATAGTGGCATGACAAGATAAAGTCATAACAAGATAGTGGTGCGGCCAGGATGGAGCTGTTGTAAGATAGTGGCATGACTAGGATCAAGACATGGCAAGATAATGGCGCGATAAGGTTAAGTCATGGTAGGATAGAGGTGTGACAAGGATGGGGTCGATAAGATCCTACGATAAATTATTCACTCATATATGTGCATGTGAATGAACCATTTTGAATGCTCACATGTATTCTATTTGATTGGTTAGCTAATTTTTTGTATGAATGCTTGTATGCGTATATGACTATGCATGAGGATTTGATATTTCTTGGTTGCTTTGGCCTGACTAGCTAATGCTCTTGTGGCGATGAAGCAATCCTAAGTGGTTGATATAGGACTCCTTTTGGTTAGTCGACAAGGATGGATTTGAGTCTGAGTTGAAGTTTGATTTGAGGTTGGATTGTAGCTTTATTTGAAGCTTGAATCTAGCCTGAGTAGATTTAGATGAGCTGTCAAAATTTTGTCGCATAGATTCGTTATGAGTAGAACATCATTGACGCTAACATTGGTCTCGACTTGATCCCCTGCTATCAAGCTTCGGAGATTGGGAGTTGATACCCATTGTGACAATCCTTGTTACTAAGGAAATTTAACAATATTTTCCCTTTCCCCCGGGATAGATAAATGATGTCCTTTGCCATTTAGGAAAGATGAGATGAATTGTAAACTTTAATTTTTTTTCTTTTTTATTCAAAATTTTGCATAGACTTCCTTCACAGGTTTTCAATCTATCGAACACTATCTTAATTTTTGCGTGGATCGCAGTTTCAGGTTTTCAATCCTACAAATTCATTTTTTTCTTTTCTTTCTTTCTATCTTTCTTTTTTGTTTTATTTTGTCATAACGTTACTTACTTTGTTTCACAAAATAGCACACATGTATTCAGTTATAAATATACACGTAATGATTCAACAATGATGACATTTCTATGAATGAAAATAACAAAGGCATAAAAGTATTGAATGATTTAATCCCTATTATCAACCCACCCTTTCGAGTTTTCAAGTTGACTGTTTACTATTTTCTCTCGTTGTCCTAATTTTTTCCCAAAGCGCCCTTTTTCAGGTTTTTGATGGACTATTCAGCAAAAGAATACCCTAATTTTTTCTCAACTATATGAAGAAAGATAGTTGATGGGCTTGTTATATAATCTGATAGCACTTATATAGCAAAATTTTTTAAATTTAATTCTTTTACGTAAACTTGATAGTTCTTAAGCCTGTTTTGGTTGATCGGATTCACAAACTCATGCCATTTATGTCCAATTTTTAATAGCTTCTTCGCTAAGGGTTTTCTTTACTATGAATGGGCCTTCCCAGTTAGGCTTGAACTTCCCCCAAACATCGACGTTGGAAGGCTCTAGTTACTTTCACACCAAGTCCCTCGCTCTCAAGGGCTGCTTTTAATGTTTGATTTTACTATTGTAAGCTCTCGCCATGCATTACTGATGCTTTGAAGATGGTAAAGGGCTTTCAAGTGGTGCTCATCAATCAAATTAAGTTACTCAAATCTAGCTTTTTCCTAATTTGACTCTTTCAACCTGGCTTCTAGGGCTACCCTTAAGGATTTGACCTCGATTCCCACTAGGAGAACTACTTTCATCTGATAATCTAATGAGTGGAGTTTAGTTTGTTCAAGTGCGCTCACTAGTTCTATACCCCCAAAGCACCAATGGAAGCTAATCTGCCCAATTAAAATAAGTAGTCAAAATTTTGGACAAGATTCTCTTGATAAACTTGTTCGCTGCTTCCAATGCCCCTTGGTTTGAGGTCTATAGGGAGAAGAGTAATGATGCTCGATGCCATATTTTTCAAATAAATCAACCATTGCCCCTTGAAAATGAAAACCATTATTGAATACAATGTGATGAAGAACCCCGTAGAGTGCAAAGATATGCTTTTCGATGAACTTGGCCATTTTCTTAGAGGTTATGTTGGTGAAAGACTCAGCCTCTACCCACTTAGAGATGTAGTTGACTGCCATGATGATGTACACGATGCCCATTAGTCAAAGGGGGTCGAATCTCACCAATAATATCAATCCCCCACACCAAGAAAAGCTAAAAAGTTGAAAGATTATGGAGATCAAATGGAGGTAAATGACTAATGTCTCCGTATATCTGGCATTCATGGCACTTCTTCACCTTTGAGATGAAATCAGCTATCAAGGTAGTCCAAAAAATAACCTTACCACTGAATTTTCTTCGATAAGGCCAAACCATTCATGTGAGTGCCAAAGTCTCCTCCATAAATACGAATTATGACTAGGGAAGCTTCATTTTTCAAAAGACAACGTAGAAGCAAGTCATTGCTGGTGCGATTGAAAAGATAATCCCTGATAACTCTTAATAGAGCTGTATGTCACCGAAAAGATAATCATTTTGAGTTTGTTACCTCTAGAGAGATTGAATCAAACAGACTATCTCCCGATACCAACAACCCTCATCTATGCTAATAGCGACTGAGATGGTGCGATAATAGAATAGCTCTTTTGATGATTGAAGATGACCTGCCTGATTGGTTAGGTTTGGGGACCTTCCCTCATAAAAGCCAGAGTATCCAAGGAATCTACCATTTAGTTCACATCCCAAGGGACATGTCGAAATAAACAATTCTTGAATTTTGCAATTATTTCCCAAAATGCATTGAGATAAGGTTGATAAGATTCTTCCTTGATTTCCAAATCATAGACCACTTGCCAAATGACTAGGGTGGAATCACCAGTGATAGAGACTTCCATTGCCCTTACAATTCTCAAAGCTTACACATCGATGAGACAAACCTCATATTCTACCCCATTATTGGTGATGGGAAATTCAAGGCACTTAGAGAGCGGGATGACCTCTTTTGGCAGCATCACCAAGATAATTCCAAGAGTTTCCCTTTGATGATTCAAAACTCCATCAAAGAACATTTTCCACTCTTCATACAAAGACTCTGCGGCTGCTAGCTACTCATCAGGAAAAATCTAAGTTCTCCACATAGTTAGAGTCAAGGGCTTGATCGACAAGGAATTCAATGACTGCTCTACCCTCAATCACCTATTTCATGATGCACTCAATATCAAACTTTGAGAGGAGAATCAAATAGCGAGACATCTTGCTGGCTAATGTCAGAGATTTGTAAAGATACTTCATCAGATTAATCTTAGTCATTGCTTGGATTTAGTATGACTTGAGGTAGTGCCTGAGCTTCTTAGTGATCCAGACCATTGCTGTGCATGTCTTCTTAGTAACTATATATCGACTCTCATACTCAAGAAGCTTCTTGCTCAAATAATACACTACATGTTCATGCTTATCTTTTTTTCTCTTGGATAAGTACTACCCCTACTTAATACTCTTCATAGCTAGATAAAGTATGAGAGGCTTACCAAGAGTTGGCAGCTTCAGAACTAACAGATTGATTAAATAAGTATTGAGTCTATCAAAGGTCAACTAACACTTTTCATTCCAGACGATTAACTGTTGCTTCTTTAAGAACTCTAGTATTAACTCATAGATGGGATAACCTGTTACAATCTCGAAGGATTTTGTCTTTTGAGATACTTTGCTACTTATGCCTGTTTCAGATGTAGTTGATGCAATTTTTGCTTCAGTGGTATAAACTTTGGATCACTTGGAATTATGCGCTTTGTAATAGCTTTGGAAAAGGCTGACATGTCTTTATAGGACCAGGAAAAAGCGCTCATGTGGCATCTAAGCAAATATTTTAAGCTCTCTTTTTTTTCACCAGGGTTTAAATCATTGGATATATTTATCGATTTAGATTATTATTTTTACCCTAGTTAATTTCGTGCAGAAACACATCATGTATGCTAAAATTTCTATGTGTAGATTCATATGAATGCATGGTGCCGTTATGAGAAACATCAAACAAGTAAGAAAAATTTGAATATTTCATAAAAACAATATAAAGTTTATCAAAATGAAAATTACATCAACATAATTTCTTCTTCCTCCATAAATAGAGGGTCTTCCTTGGTGATGGCAGTAGTGGTATCAAAAGAAGTGGTAGAGGCATTAGATCTTCTACTATAATCTCATCTTGGCATACTTCTAATGTATAGTAGCTCCTTGTGTAGGTCTTGGTAGTAGTTATGCGTATTAGCTATGTCATGGAAAGAAGGCACCTTTTGCTCACATTCTTGATGGATTTGATCATGCTTAGCTGATACCGCTTTTTTAGCTTTGGGAGGCAGATTATCGATAGTGTTTAGCTTCTAAGTAGGGGTCTAAAGCTTCTCTTCTTTGATCAACTTCTGAATATCCCAAAGTAAGGTTTCACAATTGTTCGTATGGTGTCCCTGGGCCACATGATACGAGTAGAAAGAATTCCATTCATTTACATTTGGAGCTAAAAGGGCTTAAGATTATCAAGAAGTTTAAGCTCCCATAGCTTGGCAAATAACTATGTCAGATTCAAGACATAGGAAGAAATGCCATGGTGATTTTCCATACTAGGTCAGATCAAAGAGACTTTGACGGGCTACACGACTTGGATTGTAGCTTGTTTTCTTTTTGGAAAAGAAGAAGATGTTTCCCCTTTGGTGGTCCTCTGGTACAATGTCCCTTGAAGGTTTGGATTGGAGGTTTTCTCAAACTTGAGAGTTTTTTCCAACTTCTAAGCTTTGATAAGCACATCAGTACAGCTGGAATACTCATTAATCCCCAAACATACTCTATAGAATGGAAGTGCTGCATCAAGGAGCTTTGTAATCAACTTTGAGAGATCAAATATATCCCTTTGGGGCTCTTGCATAGCCATCCATATTTTATAGTAGGAATTGAAAAGCCCTACTTACCCTTGCTTGACCCTTTCCAGATTTTGCATCGTAGTTTGACAATTCTATAGGTGGGAGAGCATATCACCCACCCCTTTGTAGCACGCTAGCTCTAGCATGATAAAATCATTCGGGACCTAATCTTCATCCCTTAAAGAGTTGATTGATTTAGGATGAGCATGAAGAAGATTGGATTGTGAGGCCAAGAATTGTTACCATAAATTAGCCAACTCGGGGGAAGTCCCTGTGGAGAGGGTCCCTTGACCCCTTGGGTGAAGATCTCATGGTTTTGAGTTTCGATAGCCTTCGGGTGAAAAAGAGGAGACTAGATTTGAGTCGGGTCTCTTGGCAATAGAAAGAGCTGTGGTTGATTCAATTATTGTTGGAAATCTCAGAATTGATTCCCAAAAACACCTAGTTTATTATAGGAATTCTAAAATTTAGGTGCCCGTAGAACGGGCACAACTAAGGGTTGATAGTTGGAATCTTTCATAGATGGCATAGGGGGAGCAGAGAACTAAGCCTCATTCAAAAATTTAGTAGAGGAATCACTAAACTAACTTGCAAACTACGGTCGAATAGCTATTTTAGAAGGACCCTAGAAAGAAATGTTAGGCATTATTTTCCCAGACACTCTAAACGGAAAGACATTTTGAGAATTGGGGCGGTTTTGATAGGCTGACCCCTAACCTTGCTGAAGATGTGAAAAGTGGCCCGAGCCAGCCATTAACTAATATTGAACCTGATTCTAAAGAGAATTTTAACTAGACTGAAGAGCAAGAGGATGCTACTGACTGACAGTCGCGCGAAGTAAAGAAGAACCTGATAAGTGTATAATTACACTTATTATCATTATAATTTTACACAATAAACACTATAGTTTAAGTCATTTTTATACTTCATATAAAAGATTTCATGTGGTATGTAGTTGTTTTTTATGCAAATGCAGATACTAGGTAAATCTTGGGAGTAAAATGAACTAAAGTGGAATTCTATGAAAAAAGACGGAAAAAG
>CATIWQ010345363.1:0-13830 GCA_949673415.1 Euphorbia schlechtendalii | reverse complement strand
TTGTATAATTACTTGTTAATAACTAACAAATGCATTTTTTATTGATATATTTTTAGTTTTTTTAATTGAAATAAGGGTTAAAAGAAGAAAATGGACTAGGTTGCCAAACTTTATTGACACCTAATTTTATTTTATTAATTTTGTTATTTTTTCTATTTATTACATAACTTTTTATTGCATATTTTTTACTTAATAAATCTAATTTATATATTCTTAATTAATCATTTATGATTTTGAACTAATAAAGTCTAAATTTATTATTTAATAAAATTAAAAAATAAAAATTATACATAACATGCTTTCTATTTTTTAAAATTTAAATAAAAGATAACTAAAAATGAAATCACTATACGTTGGTAGAGTGGCTATCACAATTGAAGAATTTAAGAAGTGTGAGATTTTGGGTTCGAACCCCACAAACAACAAAATTGGCAAAAATGCCACCTTATTTCTAATAAAAATGAAAATAAAACAAATTTCTAAAATTTAATTTCATACTCTAAAATTGTCAATTTTAAGTATATATCAAGTCATAAATAAATTAAAATGAACTAAAAGATTTTTAACATTAGTTTATAATTTATATTTGTTGTTTCTAATTTAATTTGTAAAAATTTTCATATCATTTGTAATATTTTTAATAATAAAATTCAAACATTTCAATTATTTTTTTAAAAAAATAAAAAATAGAAATTAGAAAATTAAATAAACATGAGCGTATTTTCTGTTTTTTAATTTTCTATTTAAAAAATGAAAAACTGAAAAAACTGAAAAATGAAAAGAAAATTGAAAATAGAAAATAAAAATGAAAATAATTTTATGAAAACTAAAGATGCTCTAATTGTTTCATGTATATTTGTATTGGTCAAACTTGCAGGTCATTTTCTGTTGACCAACCTTCTCTTGGACAAAATGAAAGAGACCGCAAAATCCTCTGGTATTGAGGGTAGGATTGTCAATTTGTCATCTATTGCTCATATTCATACTTACAAAGGTGGAATTTCATTTGATGGAATCAATAAGAAGAGGAGGTACCTATAACTATATGACTTCAAATTAATTTCTCAATTTTGAATTACGATTAACTGATTGTTAAAATTGTGTAGTTATTCTGATAAAAGAGCATATGGGCAATCCAAGTTGGCCAACATACTTCACACTATTGAGCTTAATCGTCTCTTTCAGGTTACTTCAAATTTAAGTATAATCGTAAATGAAATTTATATCTTGTTGAAATATCATAATCAATACAGTTAAAAAAAAATACTGAGAATAGATTAAATTCTTTTATTAAGATTGCAATTTGACAATACTGAAACACCACTAATTTAGCATATACTGAGAATAGATTAAATTAGCATATTGTCTCTTTTACTACTCCCTCCAGTTTTTAATATTTGTCATTTTAGAATTTTCATCAAAACCAACAAGACATTCAATGCACTGTAAAATGACTACTTTAACCCTTTTACTTTATAATAATATTCTCTCTCCTCTTTATTACCAACTTATAAATTAATCTACACATAATATCTTTCCTAATTAATGCAAGGGTAAATTAGGAAAATCTTGTTAAAAAGTGCATTGATATTTTAAAATGGTAAATATTAGGAACCAAAATCTAAAATTTAAAATGACAAATAGTAGGAACCGGGAAGAAAGTATAAAAAATGATAACTTTTCTCAATTTGCGAAAATGTACAACATTCTTTTTTTGTGACACTGAAGACAGAGTAGAGCATTCACTGTCTATGAAAAAAACAATCTCATGCATAGGATGAATAAATTAGTTAATTAATCAACTAACCAAACTTAAGGGCAGAATAGTATTTTCACGCTTGCAACGTCAACTTGTGCAGGAGGAGGGCGTGAACATCACAGCAAATGCAGTTCATCCAGGGCTAATTATGACTCCTCTCATGAGATATTCTGCATTTCTAATGAGTAAACCATATCACATAATTAACAGATTAAATCAAGTCATTAATTGATTAATTTAATTACGGCATTTGCTCAAGTTCGCTAATTATTTTTTCAGGAGTATTGAAAGCTTTTAGTTCTTTCCTATGGAAGAGTGTACCCCAGGTAATAAAATGAATCAATTTGATATAAAATCGACCGGATCACTTCAGAGTCAAGTTAAATTAAAAATAATTTCAGGGAGCGGCTACAACATGTTACGTGGCATTACACCCGAGCCTAAAAGGTGTAAGTGGCAAGTATTTTGCGGATTGCAATCAAGTAAAGCCAAGCTCCAATGCTAGAGATCAAATGCTTGCTACAAAATTATGGGACTTCAGCAACAAGCTCATTACCTCTTCTTCTAAACCATCCTTTTAATATTAATTATATGATTATGGCTTCTCTATGCTTCTAATATAAAGCTATGAGATCAAGCTACATATTAAACTTGGTGTGATTTGTATTATCCTGTTTGTTGTATTGGAGGCT
This sequence comes from Euphorbia schlechtendalii, assembly GCA_949673415.1. Lineage (NCBI taxonomy): Eukaryota > Viridiplantae > Streptophyta > Magnoliopsida > Malpighiales > Euphorbiaceae > Euphorbia > Euphorbia schlechtendalii. The sequence continues at coordinate 11,379 of CATIWQ010345363.1, read as the reverse complement.
AATTTACCGCATTATATATGATAGCGTGCCACTAAATTAATTAGCATCTCGTTTGAGATCAGATCGGAAAATTATGCACATCACTCTTTGTTTCGGACAGAAGTGAGCTTTACAATGAATTAATAAAATAAATATATAAAAAACCAAATGAGTTATGCTTTCCAAAGAAGAGGCGTGTGAGGTCCTCCCCGGCCTTTTCAGAGCATCTTTAGTAGCTCGTGAATTCTAAGTTTAGGTGTCATGTGGAACTAGGGATGGCAAGAAAACGGATACGGATCCGGATTTTACAATGAAACCCCGGATCCGTAATTAAAAATTAATTGTACTTTTTTATTTATTATTTATATCGAAAATATTTGATAGCTAATATTATTTGAGATCCATGTAATTCCAATTGCATGAACATAATTAAATGAACATGTAAACTATTTAAAATAAGATAAAATGTACAAGTATGGAAGCTGAAACTAAGAATCTGATGTTACTTACATGAACCATTTTTGGATCCGTTTATGGACCTGGATATGTTGGATCTGGATCTGAATCCTAAAATTATGGATCCAACGGATCCAGGTCTAATACATTCAAACGGATCCAGACCGGGTCCAAACTGAACCCAGTCCGGATCCAACCCTTTACAATCCCTATATGGAATAGAAATTGTTTTTGATGATGTGACAACAATCTTAAAAATAGACAATGTCTATTCATAAGATAAGAATAGTAGATTGTTTATTTTATTTTAAAGTTATTTATTGTAGACTATGTTGTAGACAATCAAATAGACATTGTTTACAGTGAATTATGACACGTATGTGCCACATCATATAGGGAAGATGGAATATATAAGCTACTAAAGTTGTCTATTTCTTCCTATGTATTAAGATAATTTGTGAAATAAACAAACTACTAAAAATCTCTCATAATTCAAAATTTTTCTTAAAAAGGGTTTAACAAGTGAAATTATATAGTCCGCGTGGGTTCCGGAAATCATAAACAAGCATTGACATCGTGACAACCATATTTTTTCACTAATTTGAGGATTGCTATCCAAGCTACTTATCTCTCAAAATGATGTTCCGAAAATCTCTGTAAAATCTTGTTCTCTTTAACTACAATTCAATTCAGTTAAGTTCAGTTAAGTCCAACTATGTATAGTGATAATATGAAATAAGTTCAACTAAATTTAATTTAGCTTTCAAAAATTGAAAAAAACATTTATTAATTAATTAGTATCAAAATTCAATTTTTTTGTCCAATATCAAATTATGTTGTTTTATTTAAAATTTACAAGTGCAACAATTAGAGTACATGTTCAGAAAATATAAACAAAAAGCACAATATTTCTCTACAGCCTTAAAAAAAGTGCGTTTCTCAACATGGAACAATTGATCCAATTTACCATTTGGTTCTATTTGTTGCGGTAACATTTTACCTCCAAACAAATTAACGTCTTAACCAAAAGATGATTGCATTCAAACCTAACGACAACTGTTAAAAATGCTTAAAACGGACTTGGAAACTAAAAATTTCGTTCAAAATTCTTAATCCTTGAACAAATATCCAATTGGCATACTCTTGACGTGTAGTAAGTGGATGTTGGAATAAGCCATTGCGTCATTTTATAAGGCTCTAAAACAAAGCCCTTGGCGAAATGTGACATTTCAGTTCCAAACAGTACGTTGGAAGAAGGTTTTGAATCTACGAAATGCTAAAACAAACACCTCCAAACTAAAAAACTACCATCAGCAGAAAATTTAAAAAGTGTAATAAAACCTACACCAAGTATACAAACAGAAGATTCTATACCAAGAAGAGATCATCCATTAATATTAAAAAGGGCTACGCTATATAACCTTTAGCTACCGAAATCATTAACCTTCTGTTCTTCCAAAACACACTATACAAATCCCCCGCTTAGGGTGGTGGATATTGACCTGCAATTTGCATTTCATTCAAAACTAGGGATACTTAAATGACACATCAACAAATTATTGTCATAAACCATTTCCTACAAGAGAAAAAATGTGAAGTATAACAAAATTCACTAGACTCGACTGCGACTCACTTCCAATTAACATAACTCACAATTCTGACTGGGTAGCACCGAAATGGACACCGGAAAATGTCATTTCTAAAATATTGGTTAGAAAAATACGGAGAAACGTGTAAATAATGCATATAGAGGGGTATACTAATAATTATAAAATCATAAATATGTAATTTTATTCTTTTCAAAACGAAAAAAATAATGTGAAGAGTTAACAGAAACACTATCGCTTTGTATAAAAAATGAAAAGGTTGCAATTGAAAAAAAAAATAGTATAGAAAAGAGATAGTCAAAAAGAATTTGAGGATAATTTGTAGGAAAAGGTTTCCCTGATCATAAGGAAACGAGTTTCTAACTTTAACATTTACAAAAATGGCCAGAAAACGTCTCTTACCAGTTTCTGTAAGTTTTGATTTCCGAAAAGCAAGCGAAACAATAAAACGCTAGTTTCCAAGAGTTTTCGTGCTACGTAGCCTTTTTTTATGTAGTGTCCAACATTTTGTTGTGGCCAAAGAATTCCACAGACAGAAGCTTCATAGAGACGGTGCTTTGGACATTATAAAAACGTTGCAGAAGCAAAACCTTAAAGTTCTCTCGATCGAGAATCTAGAAAGTTGTTATCAGATGCAAAGAAGGGTTATTTGGGATTTCGAAGCCAAAAGACCAGGATATAAATCACTAAGCACACGAAACAATTAAGAATCTTCATAGTCACGAAAAATTAAAGAGAAAATAGCAAACAAAAGAAACTCATAATGGAAAATCATTCAATCATTCATGTTCACACAAAAAAAGTCCTAGGTAAATAGAGGGGACGAACCTGAGGTCTGAGCAAAATCAGCAGTCAAAACAGCGACTGAAATTTTGGGGCAAGAATTCCGTTGGTGTGAGCTGACATTTGAACAGAAGAGCTCATATTTGAATGCATAGAAGGTCCATTGGTGAATACATTAGAAGTCATGGTGGACCCAAAGGGATGGTGCAAATTCTCTGGCTGCACAGATGATACTATGTGCTGTGGGGCATACCCTACTGAGTTCTGGTGCACTACAGCGAAAAGTCGGAATCAGTTATCGAGGTCATTGCAGGACAATAATCATTAGATGGTTTGGATTGATATGGCATCCTATAATGAAAATACTGCATAATATACGGTTCTTCCTGAATGATCACATCATACTCTTAACAATAAGAAGAAGACTCAGGGTGTGTTTGGAAATAAACCCCATAAGTAAATGAAAAGAATTGAATTCAGTCGAGAAAATTCAATTGAATTGATTCCTTTGTTTGGTAACTTCATTCAGGAAGTTAAATGAATTCCTTTAAAATCTTGCAACTTTTTGCAAGATTTCTATTCCTTGTACTCACAAGAATTCAAATCTTGCATGATTTGAATTCAATCAATATTTATTGGGTTCCAAACAAGGGAATCTGACAATGTAAATTCAATTGAATTGAATTCTTTCAAAATGGACCTTTCCAAAGACACCCTAAACACATCAGTGACTCCTCCAACTTGTCTCATTCTACCTACTACGCTGCGCCCTCGACTTTGAATAGGTCCACGTGACTCCCTCAACTTTCAAAGAGTGCACCAGTTTTACCCCTAAATGATATGTGTCGGCTTCTGGTTGGTTTGACTTTTCAAAGATGTCATTTTTCTGATTTTCCTCTCCAAACAGAAGCTGACAAGTGGTGTTCAGGGGCAAAAGAGTGCATTTTTGCCAAGTTGGGGGAGTTACATAGACTTTTTCAAAATTCAGGGGGGCAATAGATCAAGTTGGAGGAGCCACCGATATTTTTGGCCTGATAAGAAAGCACAAGACAGTAAGACACAAGGCAAAACAGACAAGAGCTGTTAATTAATAACGTGATAAAGAACTCTTACTTGATGCAATATGGGATCCATTAGAATAAGACATAGAAGGAATTTCAGTTGATATCATGTGGTGCATCAATAGCACCTGTTGCTCAAGTAGCTTGTTGAATTCCATTACTTGATGCTTCACTGTTACTCTCAAATGATATTCCTCAAAGAATTCTCTGTTCTCTTCTTCAAGCTTTTTCCAAACTAGAATAACAAAACTATCACTTGTTAATATATAAATATGGATGTTTTATGGTGCAAAATCATGAACTTGGAGAAAAGGAAAAGAGATTTACAACAGAAGGTAGGACCATTGTGACATTCAGGTCTTATTTTAATTTATATGCAAGAGAATAATAAATACGTAGTGAAATTAATCACATTTTTTCTCATCAATACCCTACATCAAAATTTCCGAAGATAAACTTTAAAAGGTTTTGAACTTGTATGATTAGATCGTAGCAAAAATGCATCAAAAATCAATTTGCTCAAATTGGTACAGTAACAAAATATAAAAAAATTAGAAAAGCTTCACCCATTGAAGTGTACAAAGGATATTAGTAAATAAAATTCCTACATAAGAAGAATTATGACGCCACAAATAAATTTGCAGCTGTTGGTTTCTTTTTTTCACAATAATATTTAAACTAGTAGACCTTCACGCTGTGAAAGATATTCAAACTGAATATAAAATTTGAACCACCGGAATCAGGATGTGAAGAAAAAAACAAAAAAAAGGATACTAGAATGCTTGATGCTGTCAAATTAGTAATTAGACCATGGATTACAATTATCTGGATTCTGATAAAAACCCCAATGCTAAGGCAATCCACATTAATGTAATAAAAGTGAAGAATGAGTAAAAGGTAACATTTTTAAAACACGTTGTGAAAATTTTAAAAGGGGCATGTTAACTCCGATAGAATAGTTACCGAGTTCAGTGAAGCCAGGTTCAATTTTGGCCAGATCTAACAACGTCTCCATAACTTCACTCTGGTTCATGTACAGCTGAAGACATCGCTCTATCAAATTCTGCACCTGATCCATTGATCAACCAAAAAGTTATATAAATCAAGAATATATCAAAAATGAAATAATCCATAATCCAGTTTACAACTGTCTACTATGGAAGGAGGGGAAAAGAAGAGAGCAGAAACTATCTTTTTTAGTGAAGAAGGTATAATGTACTATAAGGAACATGAGATGGTTGCATCATGGATTCATGGCAACAACACTAAATCACAGAATCATATCATAAACAAACCACAAACTGTTTTCTCTCAATCAACTTCACTTTTTCATTTTTATGATACTTTTTCTTTCATTTCCATTAGAAAAATCCTGTTTTTATCTTTTCAGGAAACTGAAGGAGATCAGCATAACCGAAACATTTCCTTTACCTATTTTTCTTTTTTGAGTTTTTTTCCTTTCCCAACTACATATGCCTCTACTTATAGGAAACCAAGAGGATGATCCTATTGAATACTAAGTGACGAACATCTTTCATTCATATATTCCCACATATCGCTTTCTTAAATAGCTGCATCTCATGTAGGCAAGTGTAGAACATCATAAATTAAAAAGAGAGAATCACATTTGTAAGCAGATTACAGATATGAACCAATTAGAAACACCAAACTTTTGGATACAAAGAAAAAACAATTTATTCTATATATTATTTAACCAATACAATAGCATTATCTGGAGATATGTAAGCCATTCTCAATCACAACAACTTCATTTTAACAGACAAAATTTGGAGAAAAGCTATTGGAAGATTCCAGAAATCATATTTTATTCTGGAGTGAAGAAGTTAAGGTTGAGAGTTTCAGACTTTTCTAGTAAAACAAAGACATACACAAGCACCAATAAAAAACAAAAAAAAAATAAAATTATTAAAAAAAATTTAGTACATAATTTTGGCCTTTCACTTTATCTTTGTAGATTCGAGAGCCTCTGACTTCACCAAGATTCTATGACAAATTATTATTCTAAAGCATCACAAATATATAAAAAAATATTTCAATGTTGAGGGACTTGGTTACTAATAGATAAAAGTTATTTTGATAATCAAATATCTATTAAATAAAGTTTCAACTGGATTACCAACAAAAAAATCAAAAGAATATTCATGGGATGAGAAATTGAAGATTTATAGGACTCATTAAGTTGGTTAGCGCAAAAGTTTTGTCATATACTAAGTTAAGAAATTAATTCAAACAGATATATTAATAAGTTTTGAAACTAAATGTTAATAAGAATTATTTTAAGTGATTTATAGAAAATTGTAGGGCATACTTTTACCAACATTTTGAACAGCTGTTGAGCTGTAAATTGAAGTAATCTCACTGAAACAAATAGTGAGATCAATGAGAAAAGGGAAGTATGGCTAACACAAAATATCTATTGAAAAACCAAGTCTAAGAACATGACGTTTAAGTTCCAACTTCCATCCAAAATTTAATACGGAAAAAAGGGGCCTGCAAAAGAATCAAATATGACCATGAACTTGGAAAACAGACATTCCACTGTAATATTGCAACAGGAAGTAACATTTAAAAATTGAACTGATTCTCTTCCCCAAAGTCAATTAAACTAATTTTGTCGCAATATAATAGCTAAATTTTTCCTTTAACTACTACTCGCGAATTCACATGTTGTCACGAAGTCAAAGAAAAGGGTAATATTTTTTTAAAACACATCAATATTTTATTTCACTTTTTCTAAAACAAAAGTTGCTAGTATTATCTACTTAATAAATAAATCGTACCAACAAGAAAAAAGATGACAGAGCAGTTCATGGGAGAACAGATAAGGAGGAAGCTCAAAACTTACCACTTGTATATCTTCGGGAGAGACCCTTCTAGCTGGTCCACTTGACATATTTCTTGAGATGAAAGAGAATATTAGTTGTCTAACAACACAACTGGAATAAGCTTTCACCCTCTAGAAAGAATCCACTGAACTACAAGCCCCAATCAAAATATCAAATACACCTTTAAAATTTGCCCAACCTGAGGCAAAAATCCATAGTTAATTTATTCATCCCAATATAAAACAATAATGGTAAACAAGTGACAGTATTAACTACTAACAACTAGATGAAAGTCAATGCAGACATATCATTAAGTCCTGGCGTTACCACCTTACCCCAAAATTTAAACCCTAAGAAGTAGCACAAAACAATGGTAAAATAAATCATACAACAGAAAATGTCACTCTGGTGCAAATTCAATCATACCAAACAAAGTATAAAATCCATCAGCAAAACTATGACGTGAACTCCTACAGGAATGCGCTCCAAATCATTTCAAATTACAACAGAATTAAAAAATCATACAACAACCGAAAAAACCCCAAATCATCTCCGCAACCCTCCTTTCATTCCATTGAATAAATAACATGATCAGCCTTAAATAAGCAGGTGCACCATGTAACGGGCATGAAACTAAGCACAATTAAGGAAAGAAAAACGAATTTCCATTCATTATACAATTCATACGCGGGAGAATAGCTGGAACTGTTGAGAGTTGAAGCTGTTGAGAGTTGAAAATAAGAAAGGAAAAGAATTTTCCGAAAATCAAGATAGTAGAGACGATTGAAACACTATAAGCCATGTTGAAAACAAGAGAGACCTAGGCATAAAAAGGTCTAAACGCATTTGTTTGTGTACAAAACAACGATTGAATTGTGCAGTATTGAACCCAAATTCTGAATTAGGTTAAGAGAATTGGAGAAAATATCGAAAGAATTAGAGTCGATTAAAGAGGATTGATTGATCTTACCTTGTAACGGAAACTGGAATTGAGATAGAGAAGTTTGTGCCAACTCTTAACCCAAGTACAATTTTCTTCCTATATATTTCCGATCATTGCTCTGGCTATCTGATTAATATCTGTTCAATTTCTCAATTTAGGGCTGAGTGTCAATTTTTTTCAGTTTTTTAATTCGAAGAATATAGTTCAAATTAAAGGAAATACAATTCTAATCAAAGAAGGAGAAGTAATTTTTTAAAAAACTCTATTTAATGATTAACATGATTTACAGATTGAAAAAACATAAATAATTTATAAATATTAAAAGGAATCTACCGCTCTTAAAACAATAGACATAAAATATCAAAAATGAAAAATAAGCAAACATCTTTTCCGTATGATGAAGTCGGATCAGTTGTAAATAAAGATTGTGTTATGCACAGATCAGTGATTGAAAAACATGAACAGGCAGAGTAATAGATGCATATTATTCTCACAAGATACATCAAAAAAAGAAAAAAATAAATGGTAAAGGAGATGAAAGAGTTCACGAACCTTTTCTACTACTAACAAATAACTCTTAAACGAAAGATCAAACTCTTTTTAAAATGATGAATGATAGATTTGATTTTTTTTTATTTTTCTTATTTTCACTTATATGATGTTTAACATTCAGAGATATGAATGGAGACACTGAAAATTCATTTTCTCCATTATCATCCAATATTTGATTTTTCTAATACCAAATTATACCAATGTTCAATATTTACTATGACTTTTTTTGTTTTTTCACAACATCCTATAAAATTATTTCAAGTCAAGTAAAATACTCACAAAGATAGCATGTAAATCTGATCACACTAGTTTAAATCAATATTAGCACACATATTTATTCTTGATGGCATATCATTTTTTCCCTCTCATGTTACTCTAATATATTATTTATTTTGACTAACTTCTTTTAGTGTAAGTAAATAATATGTACGGATAATTTTATGGGTTTTTCATTATCTCATAAAGTAACTGTTGGTTTGAAGATTATCCAAGTGACAATAAATAACTTATTTACAAAATAATCATAGAAATCAACAAATCTTAAAGGGAAATTGACATAATAGCTAATATAATCCTATGAAGTAAAAGAAAACAAACTTCATTTGACAAAAGATATACACTAGAAGCAGGTAACATCTACTTTTATTGGCATAATCTAAAAACTTATTTCGTTTTATTGAAATGATGGAAGAGTCCATAGTGCATTATTTTTGAAATATATGAGGTATTTGTTTTTCTAAAGTTGTTGATTATATAGTTTGAATTAACTACCCTTCACTTAATGAGTTCTTCAATAGTGGTGACCACCATAACAAAGCCCATCGGTTGTAGACTTTTGGTAAAACTCTGGTTTTATTATTCATAGTACCCCGGTGTATATATTACAAGAGTCCTTGCTTTCCTAAATAACAATTACAAAATAGGAAGGATAACTACAACTTTGAAATATAGTAAGAGAAATGCATAGAGTAGAATACACGTATAGGACTCGAATAGCGATTAAGCCCCTAAATTTTTAAAGTGATCTCATAACTACCTCAACTTTATAAAAAGTGCATCACTTTATTCCTTAAACATCATGTGTCAATTTCTCGTGTGTTTGACTTTTCAAAGATACCGTTATTTTAATTTCTCTCTCTAATTAGAAGCTGACACGTAATGTTCAGAATGCAGAGTGATTTACTTTTTGAAAGTTAAGGTAATAATGGGATCGTTTTGAAAATTTTGAAAAGCACCAAATATTTTAGAACAACTTGGGACACCTCATGATGCATTACACTTACAAAACAATTAAATGTATTGTAATTTATACTAATTTATCCTTTCATCTCCTTAGTTTACATGCTTATGAATTAAATGGATACCTTTCTCATGTTTATAATTACTATTTTGCCCTTAATTTTTCCCTTTTTCTGGAATTTCAAACAAAATCAAATGAAAGGTAATTAAAAAATTAATTTACTTTATCTACAGTAAATTTACAGTGTAGTCCAAAGAAAAATATAATTACATAGTATAAAATGGAAAAAAATCCGGTATCTCCAAGATGATGTCTCTTTTCATATCTTCCATCCATTATTTAATTATTAATTTAATTTTTAATTGTTGACATCTTCTTTTTTCTTTATTCTATGTTCTCGTCAAATAATAAATGGAAAAACATGTCACATCACATCACATCACAGTTTTTTTATAATAAGATAATGAAAAAGTCATCATTACCCCCACATATGTTTCCGGATAGCTAAATTGATTTAAAGTGTAATTGGTTTGGAGTAAAAATGAAAATGACGTCAATGATGGCAGATTGGTGTTAATCAGCACAGCTTCGATTGATACGTATTTTAGTCCACCAAGTTTTTCTTATTGGAATTTGATTATGTAAACCAATGGCATATCGATTTTTGAAGGAAAAAAATCAAGCAAAGGCGAAATTAGAGGGGACAGATTTCAACGAGGGTGATGCTCCTCCAACAGCGCCAGGGATCGGACCACCCAAGCCGAACCGGCCACCACAACCGCCGCAAATATAGGCGGCACAATCAAATCTATCTTCGATCTTACAAACAGGTGGGTTGGCAAGCACACTATCTCTCCCGGAAAGTCCACCGGAACTCTGAACGTGCCCTCTTTTTGGCAGCCTCGTGAGAACGAAGACGCCGGGGACATTGCCGATACAAACGCCATCTCCGGCGAGAAGGAAGCTATTGCTACAACCATCGCAAGAAGTGCAGTCCACGCGCTAGCATAGAGGAGGATTGGCCAGCGCGCTGTGAAGCGGTCGATTAAAGAGGTAATGAAATTGAGAGACATGATTGAGAGGGAATTAAAGGATGTGAAAGAAAAATAGTTGAGGATTGGATTTTTATTATAATTGGGAAGAGAGAAAATGGAGACCTAATTTCAACCACTTTGGTTGGAGCTACTTCGTTGTTTCGTTTGACCAACATATAATACCCAATTGCTGAGTTCGGTTTGTCAGTAGAACTACTCTCCCATCCAACTGTCTTTTTCTGCGCATTTGTCCAGCTCAGCTCTATTTTCGGTAAACAATAACGTGGAGTCTCGTAATTCTGACTCACCTGGTATGATTAACGTCAAAGATCACTCAAAGAATGTTTTTTCCAAGAATCGAGCTAGTCATTTGGTTCAAACTTTAGCTAATGTTATATGTTTGGTGCCTGACATTTGGCCGGGGGCGATCGATGTAAGCAGTTGCGTCCAGATTTTTGTTACGGTGATGTTGTTAGTAGTTGCTGATAGATTTTTGCTCATCACTTTAGTTAGTGATTGCAATCAATGTCTACTGTTTGATGATGAAAAAGCAGAAAAACATTTTCAAACCGTTTCTTATAGTTTGAATTCGAAATCAATACTTTAATAATAAAAATACTTTAATACATAATCATTTACACCTATGATTTGATCTAATGATCATCACCCTTAGGGGAAAGCAAAGAATCAATAAAACCGAACCGAACCGAAGAACCGGACCGGACCGGACCGAACTAATTTGATTCGGTTCTTGGTCCATGTATGTGAATAATTTGGTTTTCGGTTCGGTTCTCGGTTTTTGGGAAAAAAACCAAAAAAACCGAGAACCGAAATATAAATTTTAATTAATTTTAAATTAATTTAATAATTATTTTCAC